>NQII01001008.1:298204-332934 GCA_002778355.1 Clitarchus hookeri
AGGGTGGTTGTGGGACAGCACCGCTCTAATACGCCTAATGCGTAACACGTTAAACATTTAACAACTAAAACTATTTCTGAGACACCAGTCCTTGCCATTTTCATGCCCAAATAATGCATCCTTGTAAATGAAAGAAGAACTTGAAACTTGTGTCTTTGTGCCCAAAAGATTTCTTAAATGGTATTCCTGTTCAAACACCTCTAAACAACATTAAAACATTTTTGAATAGCAAAACTATGGAAAGTAAGAATACTGTCAAGAAGCTGTACCAGCCCGAACAAGTCTCTGTATTTGTTTACTGGAAAACAGTTTTTAGTAACAATAAATGTCTGACATAATAAAACCTCAGTCAAGCGCATTCGTTTCAAGTGACATGAAAAGCAAACATTGTAGATAAAACAAGTGAACTACTCATTCTAATACACCTCTAATAATTATGGAGGCAAAGGTTTAGAAAAATAAAACGTATTTCAATTCGAAAAAAATATAAATGTTTGTTATTGTTACAAATTAATTGCTGCTCTCAGTAAAGGAGGCGATATAGCTCACAGAGAGACTTAATTCAGATACCTGCATTTTTTAACCTACTTTCCTTTGGAAAGGTGGGTTTATGAAATCACCCTAATGTCTGTCTGGATAAAAGGGCGGCCATATCGCCGTTTTTGTTTACTAAGCTGTATCGTCGAAACCATGTAATAAATTCCAACTTAACTTTGTATGCTGGTAGTATATATTTCAATTATAAATGTGTCTCAACAAAGTCCCATTTCTCCGCCATTTTGCAACATAGGATCACAAAATATGTACTATTTTTTGTAATGACTACAAAAAAAAAAATAATTCCTACCAAATTTGGTAAACAAGTTGCATTACGGTAGTCCATGTTATTTTTTATTTTGATTAAGTTAGACCCTTATTTCCAAAATTACGGTAATATAAACATTTAAAATTAGTATCCTATATCTAAGAAACTAGGAATAAAATTTTACCTTAACTTTGGACGCAATACCTATTAATACCAACAACTGTTTCTATACAGAGCCTTATTTCTAAGGTATTTGTAAGACAGCCACACATGACAAAACGCACTGTTTATGTTATATCTCAGGAAAAATCAACCGATTCCCAGCAAATTAGGCGAATATGTTGTACAATGGTTGCGCTTATGAATTTATATACTTAAGTAATCTTGACACTTATTTTCAGAATGGCAGCTATATATTTGAGCTTGGTATGCTATATCTACAAAACAGTGTAATCTATTTGCACTTAACGTTGTATACCGGCAGTATCTACGACAATCATAAAATGTGCTATTACATATTATTTTTGTACTCCATTTATGAAGATCGTCACAAAAAAAATTGGAGGCTGTATACCATATCTCGAAGACCAATCAACCGATTCCTGCAAAATTTTCACGCAATTAGAGCTACAGTAAGAAATGTACACTTACATGTTTTAGATGTAACGGAATTTTTTTAATTGGCGCTGTTATAAATGTTTTTGATTAGAATTGTCTGTCTATTAAATAATTAAACAACATTCAACCAAATGTGTACGCTAACAGTATTCGTTAGAAGCATCATTTATACGTAAGGAGGTCTTCGTTTCCGAGTGTTTTTGCAAAATAGTGATAAGCGAGAATATTTCCTGAACTATTCAACTAATATCCACCAAATTTCGCACTGCAGTGGTGCTACTGAAGGCCATGGCAACTTACATGATTTAAGTGGTGTCAGACATTGCATTTTTCAAAATGGCAGTTATAAATAATTTAGGTATGTTTGCCATATAAAATAAATAATTTAACCAAATTCAATGAAACTTTGTATGCTCACAGTATCTACTAGAAGCATTACAATAAAATAAAGTTTTCAGCCNCCCCAATTCTACACACGCGTATCGCTACGGCAGGCCATGCATCTTGCGAGATTTAATAGGCCCAGTGACTTGTTTTCAATCTGAGGGCCCTGTTAATATTTCAGGTTAGTAATCCCGAACATCTGAACATTCAAAACAGAATACTTATTACATCCGAATCCTACTCAGTAAAGCAGTTGATTGTACTCTAGCTAATGGTACGGGGTTTCCTGGGTTCGAGTACTGGGCGAGGCATGTTTTTTTGTAATCATCCCTGTACTGTAGTATATATTTCCGGTTCCATCTCTGAAAGTAATTCCGTCAATAAGTCGTCAAGGCTTACCTAACATCTAAGTTTAAATTCTTAAAATGTATTTGCACCCGCGTAGTCTAAAGTAGGCTAATTAGTTATATCTGTAATTTCATTCACAAGCATTTTAATTCAATTTATTTTATATCCTACAAATACAGTCGTTCATGCACTCAAAAATAATTACGTTATTCGATATATACGTAGTCTACGAGCATATTAAGTGGTATATTAACAGTAGGTAACGAAGTCAACACATGCTGTTTCTCACTGGACGAAAAATTATTTCATTTGTTGGCGTTGATGTGTTTATTTAAGTTATCGCATCGAGAGAACTGTCTGAAACATTTATAACAGCTAGGAATCGCACGAGATAAATACTTCAAACATTCCCTCTTCTCACGTAACCGCACATTGACATTTTTACCGCTGGTGTTGGCACAGTAACATCGATGTTTCCCACGTAATGTTTGGGCAGTCGTAGAAGGTATGCATGTAGTCGTACTTGACATACTCGGTTTCACATCGTCAGTGGTTTTCGTCGTCTTCAAGCATGCATGGACTCATACACTTTGCTCTTGCCTACTGACTCCTGTGGAAGGTGCCATTGACCACTGACTCTTGCGAAAGGAGTCAGTCATTGACTCCTGTGAAATAATTAAATCGGCAGGAGTCAGTCTCTGATATAATATAAAAATTTCTTGAGTTTACAACCGTTTGCACTTAATCAGGTACCACTGTCTTGATTGTTATAATTATTACCATCACAAGTGTGCTTGGATTAATAATTTTTAGTTTCTGATGTTATTTTCGCTGACTTTGTTTCATTTGCTAAAAAATGTATTTCGCCCATTCCTCCAATTTTCAGACAACAGATTATTAAAAGTCATTAATATATTCTCCATATTCAGACATCCAATAAATATGCTGATACAGTATTACTACGAAAGATGCAATGAATTTTCTGACACGGTAGCAGTAACTCTTACAACGATAAATAACAAAATATCAATTAAAATTGCAACCAGTTTGCTTACACTTCCACTTATTTTTGTTTCTTAAGAGTCAAACATTTAGAATATACCTATTTATATGTCATAATTATTTTCCTTAGACATTGATAAGGGAACATTTTTTCAGATTTATGTTTGTTGTGGCTGTAATCTTATGTTAGTATTTGTTTTAGATTTATTTTTAATTGTTTAGTCGTATATTTTGGTATTGCTTTCTGTTCGATTAAGTATTGCAGTTTGTAGTTCATCTGTGTTTTCTTCTATGCTAAAATATTTCCCATTAGTTTACATTTGCATTGAGAATGAAATAATATCGTCCTCTTCTGTGCTTATCTATTCCCTTTTGTTTCGTTTTATTTAGCTGCTGTGTCTTCTGGAAAATGCATTTTTGCTCAAATACGTTATATCGCGAGTCATTTCTCTGGGTTTTTTTGGTGGTGTATAATTATTTTTAATAGGTTCCTTAAATTCCAACCTGTAAATAACTATTTCCTGAGTTGTGTATTTTGTGGTGGTTCTCCTTCATTTTCCTTCCCCAGTTAGTTTTATTTCGCTCTTTGGTTTATGTTATATTGACTGCTACATTTTTTTTCTTTATAGTTCCAAGGTTTCTTCCGTTAATTTTCTGGTATTTGTCTGTTTTTTTGGTTTGGTTCGTAGGCTTATTTTCGGTAATGAATAGAGTACCTTTAATAACTCACGGACGTCCCGCCTTAAATAGAATGCCGAATGCTGATGAAGTCTAAGAAGGCAGTCGCACAGGACATTAGGCTTCTTGGCTGGGGACTATCTTGCTACGCCGGTGTTATGTATAGAGGACCGCACACGAGGTAATAATTAATATTGTAACATTAATTTTCACAGCATAAAAATATTCGATTTGACAGCGAATATTTAATTGCTGTCTTCCCGTCGTCTCTGAATCATAATTTAATTAATATAAATTTATTTCAAAACTGAATGTATTAAATGAGGACCCGTATATCCTGTACACTATATAAATGACTAGTCTCAACTCCATCGTGCAGCTACCATTGCTTTACACGACATCCGTCCTACTCGCTGTTCCGTCTGTGTTCACTTGCTTCGACAGCTCTAGCACTCAGTTGTAAATAACCGACGTTACTATTGCCAACGATGGCATAACATCAGAGCAAACTTAGAATGTTGGACTGTTGAGACTTGCTGATGGTCGAGTAGAAGCGACGGATTTCTTCCAAGCGAAATAAAAACTTAAAATCTGAACCAAGGTTATGAAAACTGGCTTTTTCGAAATGCGCTCGTCAAAGAATCCAGGCAGCAGGTTTTTTTCTATCAGGCTGCGTTTACCAGTTTGAGAAACTGTTTTAAGATTATTTATGTAAACATTTAAGGTAATGAAATTAACACATTACAAATAATGATCATTGAAAAAACATGTACTTTGCCTTTACCGGAAGGTATGCAGCAAGCGATTGTTGTTTACGTCAATGACTGTATACCTACCATGGGCAGTGGTCTTGTAAATAACGAACCATATTGTTGAAACGACACAGCTCAAGACATTCCATGTCTGATAAAAGTTATTTCTCACAACACGACCTGTCTTCCTTTCGAAACTTGTTCCAATAGTCCTAAAGCATTCTATTTAGAAAATCAAATTAACAAAAAGCACTATCACAATAACAGCTGCAAACTGTTACTGGAGGTTCGCCATAGGCAGTAAAAAAGTAAAAAAAAAAAACTTGTGTTTTGAAGCAGTTCCTCACGACTGTGTATGGTTTTGAAATTTCAGGTTAACAACTAATGTATCGTAGGTAATGCAGAAAGCATTTACTTTGAAACACAGAATATGTAGATAACTTGCAACTAAACAACTATGGTCAAGAAAATAAAAATTTTTTAAATCTTTAAATTACCTTACGAAAACTATTTAGGTTAAGCCACACGTTTTGCAGTAGAAAGAAGGTCGGTTCCATCATGACTAATTCAAAATTATCCAACGAGGAATCTGAGAAGCCGATAAAATAAAATAAATTAAGAATTATTTTGAAATTTAAATATATTTTTATACTTAAAACATTTTAAGGCGTACGTATTGAGTGTTATATATCATCGGGCTCGTGTTTTCAAGGCGCATACGATCGTGATGTCATGCCGGTTATGTAACCCAATGTCAGGACAACCATATTGGATTTAAGAGGTATGCCCCTACCTCTGCCCAGCACATGTTCACACACCACTCTCGCGGGTCAGGCAGCTGGCTGACATTCTCAAATGAATCGTAAAACGATCACACATCAAGGGGTCGATGCATTTATAAATAATTAGAATCATTTTATTTAAATGTATTTAATTTATAATTTAAAAAATTGCCCAAATCTGTAAAAAAAAACTGCAAAATGAATTGAAAATTAATTTTCAATGCAAAATATGTTTGTAAAATTTAAATTATGTGAATTTACAATTTCCCATTACACTTGGTAACGTTTAAAAACAGACATATACTCATGGAGAGATGGGAATTTGAAACCACGACTTCTCAAACAGATGTCGGGTGCTCTAACCACTGAGCTCTTAAGCAATGCTAAGTAGGGTTTCTAAAATCTGCTATAATAGACACCAATCGATGCTTTTATATATAATATTATTTATTTTATTCAAATTTATTATATTTATCATTTGAAAAATGTCCAAATTTAAAAACAATACAGTAAAATGTATCGAAAATGTACTTTTATTTCAAAATCTGTTTATAAAACTTAAATTACGTTAATTGTACACTTTCCCATGACACTTCGTAACATTTAAAAAAAGATTTAAAAATCCTGAAGATCTGGGAATTTGAACCTACAACTTCTAGAACAGCAATTCGGTGATATAATCACTGATCTACTTGAGCAACGAACAGGAAGTTTTCTTACATCTACTATAAAATACACCAACAAAGAGGCTGTCATTCCCTCGTGCAATTATATTAGTGTATTAAACCTTTTGTTATAAACAATTTAAATCAATGAATATATGTCTCATGACAACATTTATTGTAGAGCTTTTCCAGTTTAAATTCATTGTATTCACCATTTTGAAAACTTTTTAACGGTAAGTGTTGTACTAGAATGATTTCGTGGTTTTCAGTCGGGGTCTGAATCATATGTGCCTATGCTCACATACAATGTTTTCATATATTCTTTTCAAATAATTATGTAGCAGACCACATTTTATCGCAAGTCAGACTGCAAGCAAGCGAATATATAATTTAGGTAGGCGAATATAATTTGCGAACTCTTAGGGTAGGCTCGTGAAATTCAGTTTGCAAGTATAATTTATAGCTCCATGAATGTAATTTTAAGCCCTTCATAATTATTGTTATTAGCCTGTATATTTACTTCATAGTGATGTTTTTAACTAAAACTGTTTATAAGAAACTGGTTTCGATAAAAGGTTAATAAGAAAAAATATAAAATTTTTTGTTTAAAATTTATTAAATTATGTTACTACAAAAACTCTCAAAGATATTCTCAAGTTGCTTACACAAGCTGAGACGGTGTGTCTTTCATGACTGCCACTGTCAATCTAACCTACCCAACTGAAACCCAGCTTTTTATATACTCGCAAGCAAGCACCTTGACATTCACTGTACCACCCACCATAACTTAAGTTTAGAGAAACTATAGTGTTCAGACCAGCCGAAACACAAACATCCCTGCCATATTTCCAGATAACATAACTTAACATACCAAACCCCCGCCCCACCCCAAAAAAAAAACAATCCTAACATAACCTAACCTACCAAAGGCCAGAATAAAATCCAAAATATCGAAACCTAACCCACCATTGTTCAGATAAATATCATACTTATTCTAAGCACCCACATGTCCTATGTGTCAAGCATTATTTCACACTCTTAAGAAAATCTCACATGTCCAGACATCAGAAACGCACTTAAAACAGACTGCGGCAAATCAGTACTTCGAGTAACATTGACCTTACACTTACAAATGAACAGTCGGTTCAAGCAGAATTATATTTAAAATCCAATATATCCAAATAGAAAGTCAGACTTCGTCATGTCTACCTAAGCAACTGTACATTCAAGGCCAGCCCATATCACAATAATCCTTACCATCTGTCTACCTAACATAATCGTCTGATACCAGACCAACCAATGTACCAGCAACAACATATTCTATGACCTAAGAATAACTCAATTCAACCATACCACCCAATATGCTAATCATACCATCCATCATACCTCAAGTGTACAGAGCAACTATAGAGTACAAACCAGCCCATAACCTAACACTCATTCCATCTGCTCTGCCAATCTACAATATAATGACCCACAATGACCCTTAAATTAACAATAAATTACCCCTAATGACGCCTAAATGACCCATAAATGAACCATAATTGTGGTAAGCAAGGTATTGATTGTGCTGCTGATTGTGGTAAATGTGGTGCATGTGATGCTGATTGTGTTGCTGATTGTGGTGTGTAGGGCATGTGGTGGTGATTGTGGTGCTTGCGATCCTGATTGTGGCACATGTAGTGCTGATTGTGGTGCATGTGGTGTGATTGTGGTGTTGATTGTGTTGCTGATTTTGGTGTGTGATGCATGTGGTGCTGATTGTGGTGCTTGTGATGCTGATTGGGGCACATGTGGTGGTGATTGTAGTACATGTGTTGCAGATTGTGGTGCATATTGTGCTGATTGTGGTGTGTGTGATACTGATTGTGATATGTGTGGTGCTGATTGGGGTGTGTGTGGTGCTAATTGTGATGTGTGTAGTGCTGATTAGGTTGCTGATTGTTGTGCATGTGGTGCTGATAGTGGTACTGATTGTGGTCTGCATGGTGCTGATTGTGGTGTGTGTGGTGCTATTTGTGGTGCTGAGTTTTGTGCATGTGGGTCGCAAGTCAAAATAAATTCCCGCTATTTTAAAATAAAATTATGTAGTCCTACCTCCAAAGCTGAAAGGTGGACATTTTATTTCATAATCTCGCTTTAAACGTATATATCCGCTCCCTCGGTATATGAAATCACTTCCTAGGTGAACAGTATTTTCACTTTTCTCTAAAAGTGCCTAAAACTACAGCAGGCTCCCACCACACTTCGCCATTGGTCGATGCACAACTTGGACTTGTATTGAACAATGCAACACCACGGCAGGCCTCCAACATGTTTTCCAATTGGTCGTTGCGCTACTTGAACTCTGTACAGATTGTCCGCGGAGGGATACAAAGAAAATGTTCCAAAAATCTGATATAAGCTAGAAACGCATCTGCTTCGTTCTATTCGGTCTTGTGAATTTGCTGTGTATGATTACGAGTGCTTCTCCTCTACTGCCATCTTCAGTCTATCAACAAGTTATTTGAGTCTTTGGGTAATAGGTAGCCAATATTCTCAGTATCTTCTGCCTTCTTCATGTCACAAGTGAAAAACGGCCAATACGCGTATTTTAGTATCATTTTTAGCCATGAAACTTTTGACATAGTCTACTAAACATACCAAAGAGACATGATTATGTTCCCACTGAAGGTTTGATGAGGCAAGTTGACGAGAGAAAAACGATACGCCAGTTCACTGCCTTACGCATAAATGCGGTCACCTTTAGATATCCCGCCCTCTTCTATACCTCGGACTCGTAAATACACTACTGGACATGGAATTCGCTACACACTTTTTCCGTACGTGAAACGTTTTTATACCATCACAAGATAATATATGGTTGTACGAATTAGTAGTGATAGTCATTCACACAGAGAGAGTGCGTTTTTTAGCATCCACAAAGCACACATTCGATATTGGGTTGAGCCTACTCTCGTTGCTAAACAGGCAGTGATGCGATGAAGCATTCCATCATACAGGTGCTGGATAGTGTCCTGAGGTACATACCGGCACTCTTCCTGCAGCTTTACACGCAGATCGGGTAGTGTTCGGGCATGCGATTGACGGTGGCTCAAACGTCACCTCATCATATCCTGTATGTGTTCAACTGGGGACAAATCTGAAAACCTGGTGGGCCAAGGAATGGTGTCTACTTCTTTTAGAGCCTTTTGGGTGTTACGAGCTGTATGGGACGAACACTGACTTGCTGCATGAAAGCCTTGGCTATACTGCACAATAATGGCAGAAAATTGGGCCGCAGAACCTCACTGACATATCGCTGTTCTAACTCCATGCTTCAACAACCACGATACGTGACTGGGTTGTTACAATGATGTGTTCACGAGTTGGTGCTGTGCTAAACCCAACTGGTCATTAACGGCGTGCAACACGATCCCGAGGCGTGTGTGGCAAATGACACATCGTACGTCGTTCCTGTAGGCAGCTTCATTGCCTCATTAAAACGGCAACGAATGGTTATTGTTGTGGCCGGTGAATGCAGTGCAAGGCCCTCAGAGAGCAGGATCTCTCCAGACTGGGTGACTTTGCTGCTGCACGTCGGCGGATACGACGATATTCTCTATTTGTAGTGCGCCTGGCAGGATCGGTGCCTACTCTACGTGATGTATGACCTGTACGTGTCCACGCCTGCGCACATCGCGTCACAGTGGTGACTGCACGACCAAGATGAATGGAGTTACGACGAGACGACCATCCAGCTACATGAAGTCCGATTATACGACTCCGTTCAAATGGGTTTGCGTGGGGACATGATTTGCGAGCAGGACACTGTGGCATACTGATCCGCCTCTTAAGACACAGACTTCTGTCTTTACAGCCTGTTGTATGGCCCTTCCAACCACTGTCCATAAGCGCCTCCTATATCACATGTCACAGTGATGTTTCTGCGATTACCATGGCCAGCAGTGTACTTTCAGTTAGGAAGCCGCCTTGATATGAGAAAAATAACTGTAAATATGTGTAGTGTTTACAGTATAGGCTGTTCACGGTAAAGTGAGCACCTTTGAATCAATAGTAACTTTTCCCTTACAGTAATTTTTATAGTTTAACAACCTTTTAAAATTAATATTGCCGTGTAAGTATCAAATACAGAGTATATATTCCACCGCACTCGGCATTTAACGTCTAAGGCTGAAAAAAATATTTTTATCGTCTATTATTCCAAATGAAAGGCCTTTAACAAGTACTCACTTTACCATGAACAGCTTAGAAAAACAGAGATATTAGTGGCACACCCTCGTCAGTAGATGTGAATATCACTGAAGATTTCGCGGGATGTGAGCGAAAAGTAGTTAGTCACCATCGTCAATGTGTTCTGTAAAACATTTACACAGTATCGTAAAAACTCAATCGCTTGTTTAAAATATCTCCTCTTATTCACGGCCGAATGAAAAACAACAATTGGCATTGACATACCCTGTCACCTTTGGCCTTTCTGTATGGAATCGTGTGGAACATGAAACATTGCAGGACAATTCTTCGCACGGGCACAACTTTATGAGCACGTGAACTAGAGTTGGCATGCCGCACTGACCCAGAAATACTTTTTGTCCGGAGGGAGTAGAGGCGTTCATAAGATTCATATCAACCATGCAATCGGGATATAAAACTTCATGTAAATTCAAGGCAAAGAACCATTTTTGACGGTTGCTGCATTAACATTCAGGCGACCGAATAACTCTAGCCTTGTTGTGAGTGAGTTAGTGAGTGAGTGGTGGTTGCGAGGTAGGTCGGTAGTGAGTCTATGAGCACCCGCAAAAGAGGTTAAAAAGAGTTGGTGTAGAGAGGTTTAGGCGGCTCTTATCAACGAGGCATTGAGAGCCGATGAGGCTGAAGAGACGTAAGAATGGAACGGCGCCGGCATAAAAGGGCGGGAGAAACGGGAGACCTCCGAGAAAACACGCCGATCACTGGCATCGTCCGACATGATTCACACATGCAAAGAACCTTGAGCGTCCCTGCCAGGAATCGAAACCGGGTCTCCTTGGTAGGAGGCAAACACCATAGCCGCTACACAACTGTGGCCTCGTTAACATAAATAAAGGACAAGAAGAACAAGAACTGTTACAAGCCAAAACATGAACATAAATAAATATCTGCGTAGGAGAAAGTATCAGAGGACAAAAAAGCACAAAACACAATTACAACTAATGGGGCAAAATTATAACAAAAATAATGACATTACAACATCGCAAATGGCACGAAGCTTGATGGTAGAACTACGCTTGCTGCTAAGCCGTCCACACACAGCGACGGGAAGTACATAGTACATCGCCCACAAGGACACCAAGACCACAAGTTGGGAGGCTGTGCTGGAGCTGTATCGACCACTTCATTGCCAGCAATACCTTCATGACCAAGAATCCACAAGAAGACAACTAGCATGCACTTTCTCTGGCTCCACCAGTTTATCCTTAATCAGAGGAAGAACTGGAAAGGGTGATGTGCCATAACGGATGGCAAGCAGGCACTCAGTTACGGGCATCCAGAATGCCAAATTTGTTTTGTAATAACTGATTCGTAATATGTATTTATATGATTCATATTATTAATACACCCAATAAACATTTAATACTTGCATGGTATACAACAAAAGCAAAAGTTTATTATTTGCATTTCTGAGAAAGGCTTACAGCTGAATAAATTAAATTTTTAATTTTATATTTAAAGTGATCATAGTGCTGTATGAGATGTATTCAGTAAGATGTTAGCGTAGTACTAACTGCAACAGTTTTTTTCACAGCAGCTATTTTAAAAATTACTGTTTTCAATGTTATGTTTTGGGGAGTTTCAAAACATATATTTAGTAATTTTTGTTATTAAGAGATAGAATAATGGTTTTGGATAAACTATTTATAAATAAATGCTTATAAATGAAAAAATCTGCCTATGAATCTTTCTGGCGTGCAACTCGATAACACGTGGCAATGGGCAGTTGATCTTGGACTGATAAATAATTGTTACAGAAGTGTACGGCCCTGTATACCTGACGTGACTCGCAGCGGCGGACTGGGCGCTGCGTGGTGTGAGTAACGCTGCATGGCGTGAGTAGCACTGCATGGTGTGAGTAGTGCTGCATGGCGTGAATAGCACTGCGTGGTGTGAGTAGCGCTGCATGACGTGAATAGCGCTGCGTGGCGTGAGTAGCACTTCGTGGCGTGAGTAACGCTGCGTGGTGTGAGTAACGCTGCATGGCGTGAGTTGCACTGCGTGGTGTGAGTAGTGCTGCATGGTGTGAGTAATGCTGCATGGCGTGAGTTGCACTGCGTGGTGTGAGTAGTGCTGCATGGCGTGAATAGCACTGCGTGGTGTGAGTAGCGCTGCATGACGTGAATAGCGCTGCGTGGTGTGAGCAGCGCTGCATGACGTGAATAGCGCTGCGTGGCGTGAGTAGCACTTCGTGGCGTGAGTAACGCTGCGTGGTGTGAGTAACGCTGCATGGCGTGAGTTGCACTGCGTGGTGTGAGTAGTGCTGCATGGCGTGAGTAGCAGTGCGTGGTGTGAGTAGCGCTGCATGACGTGAATAGCGCTGCGTGGTGTGAGCAGCGCTGCATGACGTTAATAGCACTGTGTGGCGTGAGTAGCACTTCGTGGCGTGAGTAGTGCTGCGTTGCGTGAGTAGCGCTGTGGGTGTGAGTAGTGCTAGGTGGTGTGAGTAGCGCTGTGTGGTGTGAGTAGCGCTACCTGGTATGAGTAGTGCTACATAGTGTGAGTAGCGCTGCGGGGTGAGTAGTGCTGCGTGGCATGAGTAGCGCTGTGTGGTGTGAGTATCACTACATGTTGTGAGTAGCGCTGTGTGGCGTGAGTAACGCTGCGTGGCGTTAGTAGCACTGCGTGGTGTGAGTAGCACTGCGGGGTGTGAGTAGTGCTGCATGACGTGAGTAGCGCTGCGTGGCGTGAGTAGCGCTGTGTGGTGTGAGTAGCGCTGCGTGGTGTGAGTATCAATATGTGTTGTGAGTAGCGCTGCGTGACGTGAGTAGCGCTACATGGTGTGAGTAGCACTGGGTGGCGTGAGTATCACTACATGTTGTGAGTAGCGCTACGTGGTGTGATAAGCGCTACCTGGTATGATTAGTGCTGTAGGGTGTGAGTAGCGCTGCGGGGTGTGAGTAGCGCTACCTGGTATGAGTAGTGCTGCAGGGTTTGAGTAGTGCTGCGGGGTGAGAAGTGCTGCGTGGCATGAGTAGCGCTTCGTGGTGTGAGTATCACTACATGTTGTGAGTAGCGCTGCGTGAAGTGAGTAGCGCTACATGGTGTGAGTAGCGCTGGGTGGCGTGAGTAGTACTACGTGGTGTGAGTAGTGCTACCTGGTATGAGTAGTGCTGCAGGGTGTGAGTAGCGCTGCGGGGTGAGTAGTTCTGTGTGGCATGAGTAGCACTTCGTGGTGTGAGTATCACTACATGTTGTGAGTAGCGCTGATTGATGTGAGTAGCGCTACATGTTGTGAGTAGTGCTGCGTGGCGTGAGTAGCGCTACATGGTGTGAGTAGCGCTGGGTGGCGTGAGTAGCGCTATGTGGTGTGAGTAGCGCTACCTGGTATGATTAGTGCTGTAGGGTGTGAGTAGCGCTGCGGGGTGAGTAGTGCTGTGTGGCATGAGTAGCGCTGCGTGGTGTGAGTATCACTATATGTTGTGAGTAGCGCTGCGTGACGTGAGTAGCGCTACATGGTGTGAGTAGCGCTGGGTGGCGTGAGTAGCGCTACGTGCTGTGAGTAGCGCTACATGGTATGAGTAGCGCTGCAGGGTGTGAGTAGCGCTGCGGGGTGAGTAGTGCTGCGTGGCATGAGTAGCGCTGCGTGGTGTGAGTATCACTATGTGTTGTGAGTAGCGCTGCGTGACGTGAGTAGCACTACATGGTGTGAGTAGCGCTGGGTGGCGTGAGTAGCGCTACGTGGTGTGAGTAGCGCTGGGTGGCGTGAGTAGCGCTACGTGGTGTGAGTAGCGCTACCTGGTATGAGTAGCGCTGCGTGGTATGAGTAGAGCTGGCGAAGGTATGTAGATAGTGAAGGTCCGAAGTCTATTCCGCAATACCACTCTCCACTTTTTCTTTCGAATATATGACTAACTTGTTCTTTAGAATACCTGAGTATAGTACATTACAGCAATGAGAATCATGGTGCCGTCTATGTAGCAGGAGATTGGCACTACACGACCATTTTTAAGAGATTTTTTAACCTGGAATCATACTTGCCAATCGCTTGGTGGACAATTATAGGAGCATTTCTTATTTGTTATACTGTGAAATGTCTCCAAATAAACCCGCAAGAAGACGTTCAGAAAAACCTGTGAAAAGTACCGAACGACAGGAAGCCGCGTCACTTACTGCACGGTGGGTAATGTAATATAAAACAATTTTAAAATTAGTTAATGTGTGGCTTAATGGTCCATACCAAATATGTAGTGCAAACACTTTTTGTACTTTACAAAATAAACTCAACTTTGTAAAATGGCACATGCTATTATCCTTACGGTCAGTCTATCAGCCAAAACTACGAATCTGAAAATAATCAAATGTATATATTCCTATAAATAAAATGGTTGGAGTACCGTGTTGTTTGAAACAGTCATTTAGGTTGCCTGGTCACGTGATTGTTCTCGTTATAACATTCAGTTCTTGGAGGACTATGTCACTCACAGCTCTAACCACTGTATTGCATTCCACTTACATATTATAAATTTAAAGATGAAACGTTTCTGTCCATTGACTAATATTCTTCTCAGGTTTTTAATGAACACATTTAATCAGAATGGGACAATATATCGTCCCTGGTTGTGTTTGGCTAACTATACTTCGACCTTTTCTAGTTTAAGACCTGAAACTAAATGCAGTCACCTAGCTAAACTAACTGTAATAAATTCACAGAAATGCATTTCCCTTATTTTGGATTTAATAATAAATATTAAATTCTGCATAGATAATAAATTGAAAATATAAACAGAAAGAATTATGTATACTGGAGTAATGTTTGAAAATTTTGTCCTCCACTAACATTGAAGACTGATTATGTCTCACAGACTGTTACCAACACAGAATGTATGTATGGCTACTATAATTGATAACGTAAATGCAATATTTACCATATACAGATCTGATCCGAAATTTGAGACCATAGCAGATATCAGATGAAAAACTTTTGTCTCAAAAGTGTATAAAAGAATGTACCTTTTTATATAATGTAATGGGGCCTCTATATACAAAACTGTAAATAATATTTTAGGGAAATATTAACGATCTTAAGATATATGCAGTTAACAAAATTTTACAAAGTCTGGAAGATTCTAAATTTTTCAATATTTGTTGATACTTACGGTGAAATGTAAATGCTAAAAATAATGGTATTTTTTATAGTTAATATTTATATGAGGATACTCCATAAACAAATAAGAGGGTTGATAAGAATTATAATACAATTTTTTTTTGTTTTTACGAACTAGCGTATTTCGAGAAAAAAATTAGTAAAAATGTATTTATATAATATGTATATTAGTGATGAACTTTATTCACTAGATATGCCAGTGTGGTCTTTCACTCGAAAGAAACAAACGTAAAGCAACTCTGATCAGGCCTATACACGTATACATATCATATGTTTGGCTTTTATGCTTGCATCAGATCATACAGAAGATAGCAGAGACTAGTGAGGATAACGGGATATGGGTCAAAATTTGGAGTGAATGCCATACAGCCAAAATTTTAAATCTTCTAAAAAAATAATAAAATATATAAGTTTTGTTTTTAAAATAAACTAGCGAATGTGTACCATTTTCATATGACAGGAACTGAGATAGGCAGAAAAACAATTGTGTAATTTTTATTTATATAATATGGCTAGTAGTTTTTGGGATGATAGTGTTAAGTTACTTTTTTATTTTCATATTCACGCCACCTGACCCTATAAAACGCCGTTGTTGCATCAATTATCATCTATTTTTAAAAAGTAAAGTCAACTCAAAACATATTAACATACACTGTTTACAATACCAATTTGAGTGATTTATAAAAAATTGTATGTTTTCATGGTTAATATTTATTATATCATTTCATAACCCAGTACTCTTGTTTCAGATATTGGAAGAGAACATTTTCATGAAGATGAAAGAAAATGGCTAGAGATAAAAGCGAATCGCCCTTAGTAATGGACATACTAAGTATGGCACACCATACATTTCAGTTATTGGCGATGGAGAGTGCAACAAACGATCTTATGCGCACGGAAAGTCATCAACGGCTGGCGGTGTAAGTTTTCTACAATTGCAATAAATAATTTGCACGTGAAATCAAGCATAGTTTTATAGTGTAAACATTACGTTTGGTCAATTTGTCCTATGTTTGAGGCCTTCATTATTGGAGCTGAAAGCGATAGCCTTCTGTATTAGGCTGCGGAAATAGATTCTGCTGCTTCTGTGCTCGATACAAGTCGGAAGAGAAGGACCTGCCAGCACATTTATGTTACAATAATTATGCAGGACCCACAACACGAATGGAGCAACTTACTATTGTAGATGGATTTCGTGATAATAGTGAACAACATGGACAGCAATATCAAAACTACATAGGCGAGGGCGACTCCAGTGTGTAAACTCGCTTACAAGAGCAAGTTTCATGCGGTAGTTACATAACGAAAATACAATGTGCTAACCATATGACACGCGCTTTCAGTGACGATTCACATGAACTTGCGGAGTAATATTTTCATTCAAAGAATTCTTACAAACAAACTTCTCTGGACGAGCTTTGTGCTACCCAAGTTTCAGCACTTCTATCTGCAGTGTATTATGCCTGCAATTATCGATACCACATCAGGCGTAAATTGAGATGTAGAGATCCCGAATACATCCTTGAGGCGCAGTCTGTGAAGAAAGCCAAAATACTGAAGAAAAAGTAAGGCATAGAGAGAACTGTTCGCTTGCACGTCTATTGGCTTACTAATAAAAGTCATTACTTATATGCAGTAAAGTCCTGCCGAATACATACACTAACGTGGTATATTAACAAGTGTAACGAAAACAGCCAGTGTTCCAGCACACCAGACTCTTGAATAATTTTTGTAATAAAAATTCTTAGTAATAGGAATATTACTCATTGTCACGAAATTAAACAAAATAAAAAAGGAAATAAAAAACTTAATATTTTAATTTTACTATTTATTTATATAGTTAGGGCTATGAAAAAACAATTTTTCAATTTAATAACGAGTTAATTATTTTTGATATCCTATTAATATATGTAATTACAGCTATCATAATTAACTCATGTCCCGTGTCCGGTTCACATTATTTACTATTACATTAATATCCTGTTCGCAACGGAGAAAAACAAGTGTTCTATATGTGATGACAGTTTTCGTATGTGCTTACAAGTGTTTGGGAAATGTAATTGCAGATATGGGATTCTATACGTAAATGTGACTATGAGGGCGTTGTGGGTAGTGATGTACCCACAAGAATGCCAATTATATATTGTATTATTTTATTATTACTTTATAAACGGAAATACATTTCGTACACTCTGTTTACTTTGTAACTCATGTTATAGTTTCTTTACACAGTCCTAAACTTACTGTGTTTGATGGCATACTAGTTTTATTTCCACATTTATGTTACTAAATTGTTGTAGTTAATTTTTTGATTTATTAAAAATGGATGAAATATATTTATTTGAAATAACTATTATAATTTTATATTAAAATTAGAATTAAATACATCTGTGAAAGACAGACGTGATTTTGTAAATATTACTGTCAACCCACTACCCCGGACAGACACCCCTGCTCCATCTCTCTTAATGACCCGCCTGTTATCTACCAGCTTTGTCACTCACATGCGTATTGAAGATAGCGGAAAGTGTTCCCCGCGTCAAGGTACGCGAGTCGTGTGAGTAAGTGTACACTGCCGTCATTAAGACTCGTCTTGCATGTCGCAGGCTTCCGAAATGCCCTTCATCGTAACACACCACACAGCTGTAAGGATAGTGTAAAGCTATGCAGTCAACTCTGACATCACTATGCTCGAGTATAACTCGGCCTACGCCTTAAGCTCCCGCCCACCTAGCGCTTCTTTCCGCGTTTGAGACAGAGAAGCGCGAAAGCGATAGGGACGACATTACCACGCGCGGTAAGTGCGCCATCACCTCTAAGCGCAAGGCTCTGAACTGGCGTGCAGTGTTCTAGTTATGCTGCGTGTACCTACGGGTATTTCAGCGGTGACCATATGTTTTATTGGTGGAAGGTCTGTATGAAGGTTCGATGCAGGGACCTTGAGTAGTTTTGTGTGTATCTGACGCGTATAACTTGAGATAAATCACTTTGATAAAGCCGTTTTTATCCATCTTGGAGTTGTATGAAATTACGATTTTAAAATGCGTCACGTTTTGAAAGCACTCAACAGCCTTCATCTGATGTGCGTCTGAGAGCAGCACATTGGAGGAACGTTTAAAAGTTTCGTGAGAAATCGTGTATTTCAAAAACTCTGCAACGCTGTTGAAGTGCCAGGTAGGCGGCAGCCTTAAATTAATATTTCTTTGCTACTGATAATAAAGTTCGCCTTAATGTAGTTTAATTTATTCGTTAATGCTTGTCAAGAACATAAAATAACGTTAAATCATATCAACACCAACTACACCAATTACTGTGATCGAAATAAATAATATATTAATAACAACTGAAATGAAAAATATATATTGTATGACTGTACATAAGTGAAGATATTTGTTGGGGAGACTATCAACTCGGTACTCCATTGGCTGACACCAGCCAGTAATGGGTGGATTAAGCTTGCCCGGTGTAGTGTTAACCAATTGAACTGTGGTAAGTGGGAAAGCAAAGACCAACAAAAATGGTTTATATTTAATGGTGGCTATAAGTAACGTAACTGTACCATGTCTTTAATACCAGTAACTATGTACAGAGAGCAAATTGTTAAAACACTACAAGAAGAATGAAGCCCAAACTGGAACCTCTCCGCCCCAGTGACTAAGGCATACATATAAATGGCACCTGACCTGGGTCCATCCGTGCAAAAGTGCATAAACCCAACAAACTCAGTCGACAGAAGGTTGCAAAAATTACTAGAGTAGACGAACGGAGGTGTTTTAGGCTTCCGAAAACCAGGAAAGTTGAAAGCTACAACAGCCTGGTGCAGCGAACATGGTTGTTCATGGTGTTGAGGTGGTAACATGTCTGAGGGTAAATCATATTTGGCCGAGGCACGTGCAAAGTGGACACACGTGGGCTGATTGTCTCGAGGCTTTGCTGTGTACAAGCGATTGTGAAGTGTAAAGAGAAAGCCACTGGTGTTTGTGGGAAGGGTCTTAGTGCAGGAGGAGATGTTCACGCCGGTTATTCAGTAGTCTCTACTCAAAGTCAAGCGATAGTGCTCGTACAAATGCCTCAGTCGCAAAGATGAAGTCTAGCATAGCGATCACTTGCCAATGACTAGAACACAGGCCTTGCCGAACAATAAATCCCACAGCCATAGCTGAGCTTGACACGGACCAGAACAGGCAAAGTAGCGCCTCTGTCTGCTCCACAAGTCCGACTCCTTGACATATTCAGAAGATTGAGGTCTGTGCTCTGGCCTTGGAGAGCACAGTTCTGCTCAAGGAGCGAATAATGACGTGTTATAACTGATCGCCTGCTGATAACAAACCGTAATAGGAATGTTGGTGGAGTGTGTATGTCAGCTGCGCCGTGCCCCGGGACTAGACTGATACCTTTCCCGATAGCAGTATAAACAAAACGTGGTTTTGGTTTTGCATTAGCTGATTAGTTGAAGTATATTTGACTCATTCCAAATATTTCCTAATAAATACGAATATGTTCACAGAGAAAACGGTTTTGTTGAATAAAACAAAGTTTTTTTGGCGCAACCAAATTAATTGTTTGTATAGAGGCAGTAAAATATCCTCCCGTTGAAACCAAATATACATAATTTTTTTGTTCTTATTTGGTTGCTCCAAACTCTCAGATTTGTTTGTTGTAACTAATATTTCTTTGTCTCTACGTGCATTAAACAGTTAAGTTTATTATGAAAAAAGTGAAAGGCCCACCCAGGTTCGCACTCCGGCGGTTTGGGCCGGAGCTCTGCGCCCTCGTCAACTCATCTATAGAAATATTTCTACATATATTCAATTAAAATACTGGACAACGCACGTAAATAAATATCTCAAGTTTTACAGTTTTAATTTTTAGTTTCTTCTTAAACTTAATTTAATATGAACTTGATAGCATTATAAACCATCTTTAAATGGACTTACAATAGCTGTTACTAAGTTAATTGCCACAATAATTAAAAACAAACTCTCGAGCTGCATTTTCGTACAAACACAATCAAATGAGTGGTCAAGAATAAAGTTCATTCAACTAAATATTTTCTGAGAGTCTTAATTTTTTTGGCCTCGACAGAGGCGTTTTGTTCATTCAAGCGTGCATTTTGTTAGATCAACAAAATAAACTTTGTTTCTTTTCAAGTTTGGTTTACTCAACAAAATATTTTTTGGGGCTACTCAATAAATGTTTGGCCCTACACAAACAAGTACTTTGTTGGCTGGAACAAACTTTAATGTTGGATGACAAAATATAATTGAACGTTTGTGTGTGTTTGACAGCGGAATTTAGAAAGTTACGTCGGCGATGAGTGAGCAGTGTAGGGCACTGTACAGAAGGCAGTCTACATAAAGAACAGTCAGCATGTTTCACTTATGCAGTGAACCGTAGTTTGAAGTGTATTGCTATATGCAGCAGTGGTGAAATCTCACTATCTGCAAGTGCTTGAGCACTCCACGTGCATTTAGCTGCGTGCTACAGGAAAACGCAATTGTCTTATTCACAACTACCTGAGCACGACGGCTTGTTCGTGAACTAGGTAGGTAAGTAGAATGAAAATAAATGTCCGGGGACACGGGATTTGGGAGAAGATTGAGGATTGTTATGAAATCACAGTGTGTGGTGACCATTTTGCGACATCACATTTAAACGCAAAATCACTTCAGAAATCGATAAGTGCCAAAATTCCATTTTTTCCAAGAAAAATGATAAAACTGGGAAAATGTTTTAATAAAATTAGTTTCACAATTTTTTTATTTTTCCGCACAAGTCCTAAAATTAGCAGGGTGGAATCAAAGCACCTCAGTGTGTGAGCTAAACAGCCTTCAGAACAGCAGGGCACCCTGGTGTTAGAACCAAGTGCATTAGGTGGGACAGTGGCTGTGTTTGTGTGCATCACCTAGCCCCGACCCCGATCTTGGATTTCCGTGATGTTGACTTTAACCCAGAGTGGCCTTTAACCATAAAAATCGAGGAAACAGCAAAACATAAATTCTGCCAATTACCACAACAACTGCATTCAAGCAGTACTACGAAGGATTATCTAACATTTTCGTAGGGTAGTTTTTTATTTTCAAATGGGCGGTGTTATTCTTGGGGTGTTATACGCAATATCTCTTGTACCATTGAAATTATACAAACTAATTTTCATATTGTCACGTACCAACATCATGGGTTAAGTCACTACATAATGGCATCAAACGAATGCCATTTTGAAAGATACAGTTACCAAAACGCTATTGTTATAGTTTTACCTTCTGTCTCTGTAATTATTCGGCCAATTATTAACATATTTTGTCAAAAATGCATGTGTTAATTTTATTCAATTATTTGAGTACCTTATTAAATTTACTTGCACATTTATGCAGATGGAAGTGAAATAATAAGTAGCTTCGGTAATTTCTTCTTTAAAATACCGTTTTTGTTAAAACATTTCTAGACAGGTAGCCTAATGTTGAAACGTCCTAGTAGGCCGAATCAAAATTATTTTAATTCTATATTCAGACAATTATGGCAAAAGTGATACATTACATTGAAACAGAAATTTGGAAAATTTAAACACCATGTATTGGCACAGAATTTTATGACGTATAGTGGCATAAATAATTTTCTTTTTGTATACAACCAAGTTAATATTTCAGCGAAGATAGGAATCAAATACCGCCACTTGTACAGTCTTGGTTGCAGTATATTCGCGTGTATGACGTCAGAGTGTCACTGAACCGGAGCACGAGTACCCACCTCTCGGTCCGTGACAAAGTTGATTCTTGCAAGAGAAAGTGATAAATTAGAGCAATTAAAAAAAAACTGCTCGCTTTTTTAAGTATCAGCAATAGAGTACCTAAAGCGTTTCACACGTGTTATGCTAACGGAACATAAGGCTTGTACATAAGAAAATAACATGTCCATAGACAGAGTAAATATTTTCCTTCTTAAATTAGTGAAGATACAACACACTTATAGAGAAGCACTTGGATTGAGGGTTCAACACTTTGTGTAATAAATGAAATCACTCCATGAGCTTGGCATCGAATGTGTATATTTGTTGGTGTGGTTTTCTGCTACGTTATTGGCATACATTTCCCACTACTTATCTTTACGCCGTGACTTGCTAATGTCACTTGCAGTGGATGCAACCTGGGTACGAGGACGAAGTACTACTGGCAATTTAGTTCCAGCACAATGGGACGCATTCTTATTTTACCGTCTGGCGTGTCAACGGTCGGTGTGTGGTTCACACTAATAAAAACATTTATAAAACGCTATTCTGTAACATTTCTGTTCTTAGCCAAACCACGCGTTGTCCCGTTTATAGTTTATAAGAGTATCAGTTGAATCACTACAGTAAATGTGGTGACGCAGTTGATAATTTTGTACATGTTTCGATATTGTGGTTGTAACGTTGTATTATTTCCTTCGTAGGTGGATTGGGAGGAGTCAACAGGAGCCTTGCCAACTGCTGCCACGTACCCTCACCCCACGTGGCTTTGACGGCTAAGTCAATTCGAACATAATTTCGGCGTCACAAATGTTGCCACCTTTGCTGTGGGCGTACTCATTCTCTGATTGTCTGCACGCGGCTCTGGGAACGGGTCTTGTGTCTGATTGGCTACTGCGTAATGCGGAAGGTTCCCTATTGGCTGGGTTGCTGGCTGGCAAGAAGGTAGCCAGGCGCTGATTGGCGAATGGCGTTCCCGCGTTTTGCTGGCCAGTGGCGACATTGCTGGAGTTCGCGATATTAGCGCCTGTCTCACCTCAGTACTCTGCAAGTACTCTCTTACGTGGGTTAGTGTGCCGTTATACAAGGTAAGTACTGTCACGTTAAGGCTGTTTACCGTGTAGTGAGCACTTCTGTACCAAACTCTGGAAATTGTTACTGCCCCTACTTGTGTATATTTTACTGGGCACACTGACTGGCATGCACTCTGTAAAGTTGGTAACGACAGAGGGAAAGTAATTCCACGTATTAGTGTCAAACCAAATTGGTTAGGTAAAAATTAAAAAAAAAAAAATTATTTCTTTGCTTTCTGCTTTCATAAATACGTATAAGCGTAGTAAGTATTAAATTATGAAAATATATACTTTGCTAATAACTTTACAGTTTCACTTTACCGACGCATGCATAAAGTGATCTCGCTCATGTTAATGTTAATTGTGCACGTGATGGAAGAATCTACTATGTGCATACAAGTAGATCTTATTGGGCTTTGAAAAGCTCACTTAAGCGTGGCCAGCCTGTACCAGCAGCCACACAACTGTCGTCCCATTACGAAGTGGAGGTTAAAAAGAAATGTCTGAAACTATTTTCAAAAACCTAGTCTCTTGGACAGGAAAACTGACATATTTTTATCAATGTACCCTACATCGTACAACAGCATCATTACTTTGACTCTGGCAGTCTGTATTTTATATTTAGTCGACACTATGCACTGCGAGGTCTAGTGAGCCGTTGTCTTACTTCCGGATAACCGTATCTTCCTTCCGTAAACGGCAGGTCACTACGGCTCTAGCTGACCGCTCTATGGCTGAACTTACAGCTCACTGGTTATGATAACGAAACCAGTACTTCGTCAGTAAAGTACTGTGTTCATAAAAATGCATTATTTTTAACACGCCAAATTATAAATTTCAAGCGGATCTCAAAGGGTTAAATAAATGCTGTTAAAATCAATATTCAAATAGTTTACCAGACTTTTGACCCCCGTTATTTATGCAATATGACGTTATGGCTTTCTTCGGAAACGATGTGCTTCAATTGTAAATATGTGTTATGCCTGGTTCGTGGTAAATGGGACTTTATAAATATCTACCTAAAAAAATTCATTAATGTAATAAACACAATGTCGTACGTGCTGACTGCTATGTTCTCGTGAATTCTGGCAGCAAATTATGAAGAGTTGTTGCATGTCGCAATGTCTTATTGCAATTGTTCTATTCCTTCTCACGGCTAAGGAAATTGTTTCGTTATGTTTAATATACTGCGCATTGATAATCAACCGTCTTCACGCGATAAGCTGGAATCGGTGATATAAATCAGTTTCACAACACATTACTGTGGAATTGCGAAGAGCTAACATATTTTAACAAGCAAATACTGCAAACTTCAAGATAATTGTAAACATGGAAATACACAAACAAATGTTGTATATATTTTGAACATCGATGCAGTGACATGTGGTGAACTGTTGCAAGGTAAGCTAGTGTTTGATCACTCCTGTACATTCTCAGTGTACGCAGCAGGAGCCAGTAACCATAGAGGAGTCCAGGCAAACTGAATGCATTCCGCCCACTGGCAAGTGAGCAGCAAGTCACCCATCACACGCGTCATGTGGCGACAGCCACCGAGATACATTTTAGTAGTGGACGTGTAGACAAGCAAGCAACAGGGTACAGCACACAGCTAACGCCATATTATCTTGCAACAGTTCACCACACGCTACTGCATCGATATATATTGTAAATATACAGCATTCCACTTGGAGTATTACAACAAAATACATGTCAACTGGTTCCAAAATAATTGTATGTGAACTTACAAAATATTTTTAAGATTTAAGCTGTAAGCTTTAGCGTTGAAGTATATGCAACATTGGATAGCATATTATTTAAAACGTTTTTATCTAGCTGTAAAGGTAGTTAAGGTAGAAAGGCCGATATCGTAGCGAGTGTTGTGCAGTGACTGGCCGATAGTCCACCAGTTCCTATCGTTCCTCTTACCTTATCGTTTATCTTACCTCTTGCCAGTCCATTCTGTTTGCTCGTCCGCCGCTCACCGTCTCCGTACTGCAGCGAGATGAGTTGACGTTCCGGATCTCGTCCGTGCCAGAGGCGTGTGTTCGCACACATCCGGCGGCTTGCAGTGTACTCTAGTCACTCGCCTCTCCTTGTAAACAACCAACAAGCGTGAAACACTCTTACTGACGACACCTACCCACATTATTTCCGACCGCTTATAATGCAGAAAAGTAATAAGCGAACAACTGCAGCAAAAATAGTAAAAGTGGAATACATTTAACTCCTTATCACATAGTGCATGGATGTGACACAGAAGAACCAAGCATTCGAAACTGAAACTGGAGTGAATACATTGGACTCCAACCAAACGAACCAGTAGCATGACAGATCGTCATTTGTCACTTGTTGGCTGAACACGAAGCACGTACGCGCCAGTAACAATAATAGGGAGCGGAGTCTGCCACAGCAGGCCGTAGGCAATCAGATAGTAGGTGCCTCGCGCAACCAGTCCGCGCTCGAGACTGCTTTCACGAAAGGAACCACCACACACGCTTCTTCTGCGTCATTCATTATTGAGTGGTTGTGAAGTTCATTAAGTCGCGGCCACGGCTGCCTTAAATGCCTCTCTGCCGCGATGCACGCCTCCTTGCATGACATTCCCTCTCCTGTAGGCGTATGGGGTCTAGCCCTGAGACGCACCTAAGTCCAGTCACTACCCCCGGACCACACTTAACATTAGTAATGGGGTAGTTAAAAAAATAAAATAATTAAAAATCTCTAATAGCCGACCTCCCGTGGCGCCGTCGGTTAGTGCGCTGCCGGTCTGAGGTGCGGGAGGTTCTGGGTTCGATTTCCAGGTAAGGCATGAGTGTCAGTTCAAATTATGTCATAAGTTAGTTTGTAAGCCATCGCCTGATAAGCCTACATGCATAACACTGGGGGACGTTAATAAGCACTTCCCAATCCATTCCATTCACCAGTCTTATAATTATCAATATTTAAGGCCACCCCATCATGCTCTACCCTAAAAGCTGTAGAACTAAGGAGCTATCATATTATGGGAGCTTGTGTTTAATCCTTAGGCTCCAGTTGATATTACTCACATTCTCTGGACGAAGCGGGAGGAGCGGTTCATCACACCGCACTCGCCATGTGGAGAACCCGAAACAGATACCTGGCATAGTTTACCTGATTCCTGTTTTCCACATCTTTCGCAAATCACTCCAGCTGCATATTGGGGTTGTTTCTTGATACAGGCCGTGACAGATTCCTTGTCCGCTCCTGATTAACTAAACATTATTCTCTCCTCCTCACATGTTCTCGTAGTCGATTAGATGACCAGGCCTCACCATCACCCTTCATTTTATCTCCTGCATTTTCTATGACAAGCGTTCAACAATTAACCGACTCCAAAAAGTAATTACAAGCTGTAACTAAAAAAAGTAATATTTATTTTAAATATTATCAGAGAGACTCGGATTTCATAAAATATCGCGAAATAAATTAGTTTTTCAAATTATACCGGGAATAGATTGGGTGGGTCTGTTTCAAAACAATTATAGAATTGCTAAAGATTCAATATGCAAACACACGTTGTGGAACTCTATGCAACTCGCACTAAGAGTCTTGCAACATTCTCTGATAAGCACAGCATGGAAATCTATAAAGGTACTATAAGAATTTTAAGAAATGAGGGACCTCGAAAATCCTAACACGATAGTGAGACATTTATTTTTACTACTATCATGTATCATCTGCGTATTTTCACTACTATCATGTATCATCTGCGTATTTTCACTACTATCATGTATCATCTGCGTATTGTTTCTTCTTCCTGGTTGAAACTAAAGTTAAAAAAACTGTCTGAATACAGACTTACGTATTCATTCCCCAGTGGTTCAAGTTGTAGGTAACTATGACGAAATTATGATATGCGCATCATGCTTAGTTTTATTAGTAAAAAAAATGGATGGCTTATTTAATAACCAGGATTAAGACTGAATAGCAATGTTTGTGTATCTTGTTAAGTATGAAGAGACTGTTATGAGAAGACGTGTATCCAAAGACTAATTATATAACTTGTAGGCTATATTTTAGTCACCCGGAGATTACTCGAGCTGCAGACATTTGTTAACTTGTTTCTGTCAAATTAAGAAATTTGTTTCGTTATTTTTTGTGTGATATACGACTTTGCACCTTGATTGTGGTCAGTTTATTACTCACTCAGAGGCGTGCTGCAGTTACAAACTTAAGGGCGCGGTAATATTGTGAAAACAGCACAAATATACCCTATTTCAAATCTATCCAGCCAGAAAATAATTTAACGAATTTTTCCTGTTTCTACATACGTGCCGCATTCCAGTGAACGTTTCTGATGTTCGTGTATTGTAATTGACTGTCGCCTGTGTGTATGGAGAAATTCCACTTATTCGCTTTTTCAATTATAATATAACAGTATAAATATGTCACCTGCAAATGGTTAATTCGTGACAGAAATGCGAAATTCAGTAAAACAAAGAGAGACAATCTTGTGCTTTGAGAGTATTTCGAAGGAAGGTTGTTTTCTGGGTCTAAACATAGTCTGTACCCATGCGGGAGCACATCAAGGGATCCTTATTAGTCGCCTTCCCAGGGGTAGTTTTATTTAAACTGGATTTCTGACTCCATTCCAGGAAAATTGTAGAGTTTTTTTTTCAGTACTGTATTTACGCCTGCAATTATTTACGCCCAAAAATAGTGAGAAACTTGTTATTTTCAATTTGCACATACTTAAAACATAATTAAAAAAGTTCGCATATAATTTAACCGACTGTAAGCAGTTTTCAAGGTCAACACCAAACAATAAGACAATCTTCGCTGACAAATTCAATGTTTGACGGGGGTGACCGCAAGAAATATTTAGTTTAATTTTAATCCTCTTGAACGTAAATGCGATAACAGTTTAAAAGGCGGTGAAAACACTTGTGTGCGTAACTGACAAGAAAGTTATTTTTGGTCAGTGATGTACACAGCAAAGTTCAATGCCCAATGTGCTTCCTTGTGGGTAACTGATTATACGCAAACCGCGCTACTTTTCTAGGCTATGAATCATTTATGCCGTGGACGAATACAATATGCCGTGGACGAATACAATATGCCGTTGACGAATACAAATCCTACAGCTGAGTGGATGGGATAAAGAAGCAAGTGTTATGTCGGCCCAAGTATGGCGCACATTACAACTGTTCTATGTCCGAGATCTGAAACAATAAGTAAAGTTGGTTTGTAAGTGTTAAAATCACACGTCCTGGCTACGACGGGACTTCAGCGCTGTCAGGGGCGCACACTAGGCAGTCGGCGGCGGAGGAGTAGAGTACGCTACCCTGATGACCCTCAAGAAAACTGATTTATGTAAATTAGAACTATTATGTAATAAATACACTAGCTATTATCTGCATTTCTCAATAAATAGAGTACATAAAATACCAACACACGCTTTTACCACTACCATGGACACATATGTAGGTAATACTAAATTATATAATGCCTATATCGCCTTGTAAAACCTTGCTCGAGCTATTTGTTTGTTGCAACTAACGGAGTGAATAGTAATTTCTTGACTCGGAAACCTTCCTAAGAAACGTATTGCTTGTGTGCCGCTGAGTGCGCACACATGCAGCGCAGAGAAGCGAGGCACAGGATTCTTGTGGGCGACAGTAGAGTAGCGAGGCCAGCCGGCACTCGCTATCTCCGCCACATACAAGCTCTCTTCGCCGTGCTTGCTCGCTTCCTCGGCGGCGGCTTTTATCCCGGGCGGGTCGCGAGCTATGCGAGGCCCGGGATGTATCGCGGGATCACCCCTCCCAATACCTCGTGACCCCGGGCTTGCCATCACTCGCGGTAATGCTCGGCGCGCCGCTCTACAAACACTNGCCCGCCACGGCCAGAAGCTGCACATATCTCCAGCAAGCAGAGGAACCACAGCCGGGTCGCCGCACTCTTACCGGAGTTCTAGACGATGTAGAAGTGAGTCGTCCACGTATGCCGCTACAGTATCAGTAGGGCTGCTGCAAGGCTCATGAGTGGGATCTGTGGACGTGTATTTCATGCATAGGCATAGGCTGTGGCAGGCTCAGTAGTACTAGTGAACAATACGCGCGCGCAGCTCTACACAAAAAAAGACAAAATCCAAGTGTACAAACTTCAAACATTAAATTAGTACCATTGATCCGAAATCGGTTCAGGGTTCTCATTTTATGTTTGAATGTAATGAACTTTGAACTGTCGTGCGTGTAAAGCTCACTAGTATTACTTAGCTTTACGAGTTTATAGAATTTAATATGGGCGATAGCATTCTAGATAAGAGGTTTTTACCCTGTGGTCTTATCTGTTGTTTGTTCAGCTTATATATTTGCTGGGATTTAATATCCCAGCGCTGTTATCGTGTTTGCCATAACGAAATTGAGCTTTTTTTTGCAAGTTTAACCATTTGCTTTTGTGTATTTGCATGAAAGGTACGTACACAGTGAATTCGCGAGTCCAAAGTCATTTAATGCCTTTGACACTGCCCCAGTGACTGGCAAGTTTTACTCCGAATGAGAAGGTAGCACGGAATTCCACCATTTTTCCTTTGCGGTACTGTTACTTACTGAGACTCCTGCAAAACGTCACTCACTAACTGCGCTCCAGTTGCGAAATTAACTGGAATGCGCACGTATTTGAAGGGTGTTTTGTTCTGAGAAGTGTTCGCTGAGTTTCCCGGCCTCTGTTGATGTTGGCCACCACGGTATTGGTTCACACCACAGCCGAGACGCTTGCCGTGTTACAAATGTCTGGACTGGCTGGACGAGAATGGAGTGGCTCGATATGTGGCGCATGCTTATAAATGTTGGCGATACCGTCATAGTTAGGAATAATTAAGGCTATCAGTATAAACTACCAACAAAACAGACTTCAAACACACATACACAATTGCAGAAATTTGAACCAAATGAGAATCCTACAAGCAACTACGGACAGAATCACACCGTGCCAACTGCCTTAGGGTAAAACTGGTCACCCAGTAACTCAGTAGCCAATCAATACATAGATAAGTCTCGAGTTCACATAGAGCATTCAAGTCTAGCCTACTTCACTTGCTAAGTTTTGCCCAAACTAATCGTTATACACAGAAAATATCTAATATTTTGCCAACAGTAATAATGTTTGGTCTACTAGAACATTAACATTTTGTTATCTGTGAGCCGTCAGTAACTAATGTTGCTGTTAATGTAATATACCTACTGTTGTTCTATTTATGTTCACGTAACCTTAAGTACTTTTGTAACAGCATTACCTCCTAACTGTTCTGTCAACGTTAAAATGGTGTTTATGTTGCAGCAAAACATTTTTGGGTTGAATTGATGTTTACCTTTCTGCTAAAAGTTTTAATGTACTTTATTTGCTTTAAAAATCGTTTCGATATAAAATAAATTAAGTACAATTATTTTGTCACAGAAATAAATATTACCAACGGAAAACTAACGGCCGGGAGGGGAATGGAATCCACGCCTTGAGTGTTTGATTTTCTCCACTTCACGAAGCCTTACGTCCTACCAACTGCTGTATCTTAAAATATCTGGCTTTGTTTCATATTGTGGGTGTTCAGTTCCTTATAACTATACTCTATACTTCTCTTTCGTTACGTGGAAATACTTTATGCTCTATAAATACATAAATATTTAACACGTATAAACTGCTTTACAAGACTCAAGAACTGGTCTAAGCTACATATAGTTTTCATACTATGCTTTTAAAGTAAAATACAGGGGTTTCACTCTACGAGGTTATCGGTTTTCACTTCTATCCCTTTCTATCACCTCATTTTACATCGCCACGTCAGTGCAAACTTGTTCTGGTTGGACATTTGTTTAGTGATGCAGTAATACAACTTATTTTGTTCTTCCTGATATTTTTAGCGTAATACAACTTTTGGTTGCGGCTACATTACTTACAGATTTTATCAACTTTACACTTGAACAGTAAATTTTCATTATAGTATCTAATATAAGGCTTTCTAAATGGTTAACATAATTAACTTTGTCACAACATTATTAAATTCACTACAACATAAACGATTAAATAAATGCTTTAATAGTAATATTATCGTTGCAAGAATATAAGACTATTTTTTCTGTGTAGGTTCAATACGCACTGTGTCCATCAGTGGGAAGTACATAAAAACACAAAACTAAATTTGAATGAAAATCGTATCTGAGAATGGAGCAGTCAATAATACTGTAGTTGAGTTTCTACGAGTGGTGGCTTTGTTAAAGAGGCTTTAAGACTTGGTTGTAGCGTATGGACTTGGCGTTGCTTGGGTGTGGCCGCATTGTCTGTGAAACAGTGCCTACTAGTAAGACACTCAGGCATGTCTGTTTACGTTACGTCAACTGCATTACCAGACAGAGCTTGGTCCAATATTGGTTCAGTAATGAGAATACACACACATTCTTAATTCCTCTTCAAGATTTCCCAGTACACTTATGGCACTAAAACCATGAATTCATTATATTTTTTTTTGCGTAAAATTTTCTTTGTATTTACCTTCTCTTCGTTACGTTTCTCGGTATATTCCGAACCAACAATAAAAACCATATCGGTCCATAAAATTTGAAGTAAATTTTTTATTTTCTAGTTTCCATCTCGGGACTCCACATAATTGAGGACACACGAACCTCAACAAGACAAGACATTAATAATTATTTTGAACATTTATAGTGTAACTTGAAATGAAATGTGTGATCAGAGCTTCACGTAAATTCGTCCATTAAAAAGTTTTGAAAGAAAAGTAAACATAGTTTCTTATTTATTTCTAAGTATATCACACTTTTACTTACATTTTGCAACTAAAACGTAACCTATAATTATTAATATACTTTTCAAGTGCTATTTATTTAACGCCGACATTGTAGCTGAAATTTTTTCTGAGGCATCATTTAGGCTGTTTTACTTCGAGATCAGCAGTAAAAGAAGCGAGTTAAGGTGCATAGAATGTGAGGGAGGGTTGAGTAATGGCCTTGAAAAGTTTTATTTTTTTATGTTTGTGACCGGAACCTTTTTTAGTTTACCCTGAGTCTGATGAAATTGAATAAATATTTCCTAAGAAGTTATAAAAATACCTTACTTCCGAAAAAGCGAAGTATTTTCTATTCATATTTTTTAAAATCAAAACTTGATATAATTTATGAAATGTAATACTCTCCAAATTAAAGTCGTCTTCTGTAGCAAAATACACAATTTTATATTCTATAAAAGATATTCAACGAAACATTTTAGTCCTTGCGTTTGTATGTCCTGAATGCAGCCCGTGATTAGACCTCGGTAGGGACGGAACTACAGTAACCAACCAACCAGCAATAGGCATGTCACTGCATGCAAGTCACACACGCCTTTACTGACAGTGACACAACCATCCCCCACCCCTTCTTATTGCTACCCGCACATCTGTAGCAAAATTAGCCTCTACAGCAGAGAAGCAAACACACATACATTTCATATATATATGTATATGTATATAAATATTTAGGCATGTAGATAAATAGTTTTCGAACATAAATTAAATGTTGTAATAGTTCAAAATTACGACAGAATAAAATACAAGAGGAAAAGTGTAAAGTTCTGGGAAGGGAAAATGATCTGTCACCTGCTGAATCAGTACAAGAAATTATATTCAAAGATCCAGAGATCAACAAATCAATAGGAAACAATGAAATACAGCGTGATCAACAATCACGACCCGGCAATGTAGTGTCACTCGATGCCACGCCGGTTTCAGTCCAAAGAAAATAAATAAGGGAAGAAAATTAAATATGTATATTAATTTAAATATTTTTACAAAAATATTTTTTTATGTTAACAACAGTCTGTGGTCAGTTCAATTCTAATGAAATAGAAAGTGAAAACTAAACATTTTTATTAAATGTGGAAGGACTAATCTTCAGGTTTTAGAATTTGTGGAATCCAGGTCACACAAGTCATAACCGGCCACCTAAGTCAAGTTATAAAACACCTTTCAATGTCAACTTCAAGTGAATGGCCAGTATAATGCCATGCAGCAGAGGAGTTATGAATACGCACCACATACAACGCACCCGAACTATAGTTTCGATATCAAAGTCTAACCTTTGGGCAGTTATGTCTGAAAAATACACCTATGCGAAGATGCAGTCCGTGTGAATTCAATTACGTTTGATACCTAGATTTGTGATTAAAGACAAATTTAGAAGCCAAATATGCATGTTTCTATGACGCCTGATGACACTAGCTTGAACACTGTACTATGAGAATGTGTTTAATGACACTGGCATGTGCATGCATATTCCCTCGTATTATATTGTGTAATTGAAGTAACGATGAAAAGAAAACCATCTCTAACTGAGAGGCGCAGAGTCCTGAGTTCGAGTCACATAAGTAAATAAACACACATATAGATATACTACTTAAAACTAATATAATAATCAGAATCAAACTAACATCTTTAAATCGTTAATTAAAATATATAACTCTTAACATTTAATATTACTTAATTTTAATACACTTGGGATAAACAAAAAATTGTATTAAAATTAAGTAATAATAGTATTATGAATTATATTTGGTATTTCCAACTCAACCATATATATATATACATATGTATATATATACTAGCTGACCCGGCAAACGTTGTTTTGCCATAAAAAGTATTTCTAGTGATTATAGTATTAGAAAAAAATAACTATAACTTATTGTAAGTGTGTGAGGATGTGGTATATAAGTGGAAGAGGCATGGAGCTCTGTGGACGATGACGGAATATAAAATTAGATAATTTAATAAATATTAATAAAATGGAAATACAAACAATTACAGCTTTGCGATCAATAATAAAGTTAATTAAGAAGTACACTTAATTATTGAAATATAATTGTAAACACGTCACTACTACGATCTGAGCACAAATGAATAAGAGAAAGGTTATTGTGTGAGAGAAAGTGGAGACCGGCTACTCCGTGCTGTGTCACTGGGAGACACCTGGTGGGAATAAATTGTAACCTAGATCGATAAATGATCGATGATAATTGATCAGTTATCGACCTAGGGTAAAATTTATTAAATTACTAATATCGCTATAAAAAAATAAGGGTTGGTGGTAGAAGGGTGAAAATTTAGGAGGGTATGTATTTTTTGATGCCACATCATAAAAAAATAAAAAATAAAAATTTTGTTCAAACAATAATAAAAATTGTTTGGGGGTGGCCACCCTTATTACTTAGAGGTGTAAAAAATAGATATAAATCTATTCTCAAACCTACCGAGTATACATAAAAAATTTCATAAAAATCGGTCCAGCCGTTTCGGAGGAGTTCAGTGACTAACACTGTGACGGGAGAATTTCGCTATAAAAAAATAAGGGTTGGTGGTAGAAGGGTGAAAATTTAGGAGGGTATGTATTTTTTGATGCCACATCATAAAAAAATAAAAAATAAAAATTTTGTTCAAACAATAAAAACAAATTGTATGAGGGTGGCCACCCTTATTACTTAGGGGTGTAAAAAATAGATATAAATCTATTCTCAGACCTACCGAGTATACATAAAAAA
>NQII01001008.1:339706-569790 GCA_002778355.1 Clitarchus hookeri
TTTTTCCTGAATTTTCTTTGCTATAAACCTCACGGAGCCCGAGACCTTTCCAACGAATGCAAAACCGTGGAAATCGGTTCGTGCGTTCTGGAGTTATAGCGTCAGGAAGGAAAACCCGACTTATTTTTATATAGTAGATTAATAGTGAAATTTCTTGTGTTCGCTCGACCCCTTCCACGCCACGCCGTCCATTTATTGTTAGTATCGCCCTCTAGAGTGCACTGCTAACTCTGGTTTAACCTCCAGTAAATAGTAATGTAAATAGTCATATTTAATTTTTTTTATTTATATTTAAATGTTATAATTTTTATTTAAAGTGGGGGTTTAAAATAAATAAAATACATATTACAAACAATTTATACAGTTAATTATGACTAGAGTAAACAAATATACGAAGGTGCATTGATTGCAATCTTCGGTGTTCACCACACGATGTAAGCATCGTCGACACATTAATTGTAGCGGGCAGGGAAACCCCACCACTTGACATACGACCGTCCATTACGTCGGTTAAGCACCTTCTCGACCAAACATACATCAGGAAACTGTTTAAGCATTATCTCCTCTGCGTAGAAACTACCATGTATGGGAACAATATTCAGATCTTCGAGAAAGTAGGTTCTAGGAGCATAGTTGCGTATACGTCGCACACGAAAGATTTCGGGGCTCCAATTCACAGTAAATACTTTCTCGAAAATGTCTTTCTGTTTGGAGACACGCACAAGGTCTCCAACCTTGGCTTTACTCTTGCATGGGTCCCTCCTCTTTGGAATACATACACAGCTCGAAGCATGGAGTTCTCCTTGGCGTCTTCGGGCTTTATGTGTGTGGTAGAGTTATATTCATGTATGAGCTTTGGGAGTATATCAAACAACTTGTAGTTGCCATTTGCAGCGAAATGCCTCCACATATTGCCCTTCAGAGTCATGTTGTACCTCTCCACAATAGAGGCTTGAGATTGCCGTATGTGGAATAATGATTTATGTTATGTTTCTTCATCAGATCATTGAACTTTCCATTGTAGAATACCTTGCCCTTGTCGGTTGGTAGATTAGTTAGGATGCGTTCTACATACAGGACATCAGCAATGGCCTCGCTCACTTCATGGGCATTCTTCGACTTGATAGGCTTGGCCCAGACGAATTTGCTATATACATCGATGCCGGTCAACATGTATTTGAAGCCCTTGTTACCCCAAGAATACGATATCATCTCGACAAGGTCGGCTTGAAAAAGGTCGTTCACACCAAATATAACGATCTTGCGGCAACAGTAGTTGCGTCTCGCAGTTGTCTGCAGTTCATTAGCGATTCCCAATCGGCTCATTCTATGTAGCCTCCCTCTTTCAGTTCTTCCACGATTGAAATTATCTCGTTAGTGTGAGAGTAATTGCCATGTCTTTGCGAAACGAGCAGTAGCCGTAGTCATCCACCTGCTCGTTCGGGTCGTCCTAGAATACATAATAGGTGTTCCTGACGTCGTCTATCTTCTTCAGACCTTCACCGCTTTTCAGTGCTAGGCCACTGAAGAGGTCTGCCAGAATGTCGATTTTTTCGTGATCTTCGTCCTTATAAACTCCTGTCTCAGGATTGTTATCTTAGTAAAGATCACGCGTGAGTTCGAGCAACGTCTTGTATTCCAGCAGGTTGGCTTCTGTAAACTCTCTGGGTTCCTTGCGAAATAGAAGTTCGTAGAGCCCGGGGGTTCCACATGTCTTGTAATCGCCTACTTGGATGAGCCCACCAGGTAGAAGCTCTATTTCATTAGCACATAGTAACCATTTATCATTATGTCTACATATGTTGTCTGTCATATCATTATTGCGAGATGTGAACGATCGTAGATAGTGACGATCCAGAGTATTAAGTTTGAAGACTTTCCTCCATACCTTTTTCTTGTGTGACAAAACCGTGTCCGATACATCAACCCGAACTGTTTGTATATCATCACGTTTCCGCGTCTTCATAGGCTGAGCAGTATCGCCGATTTTGGTCTACACTATGACTATGGGTGCTCCATAACTCTCCCTAAGCCCTTCGAGGTGACGAGTAATAGGATTTAAAATTTCTTCATTTATAAGGTCGCGTGAAATCCTAGCCCTCTTGGCGAGCAAATGCTTTGAGTGAAAAGACTGAATCGTCCTTGTAAGTCACTAGCAATGTCCGACGTCGCATTGAATTAAAATAGTTACTGTTGCTTTCTTTTATAGGTTTAGTCACGCATCTCTGTCAAAAGACTTTCGATCTTACCCAGGCGTTCGCTGCAGGCATCCAATATGTCCCTGCTGTGATTCTAAATATCCATTTTCGTGGCGAGACGGGAAATCGAGGTGCAAACGTAGGATCTATGAAATCTTTCAGTCCTTTCAGATTCTCTTCATTTCGTACAGATGCCACATTCAATCTGTCGGCAATTTGCCTTTGAACACTCGATGCATGATCGTCCATGGCCTTAATATTGCGGACAATATTTGGCTTCACACGCTCCATCTTCGCCCCGAGCTCGGACAGACAGTTTCGAGAAAAAAGTCTCGTTCAGTCAACATACTGCACAGTTCCAAGATTCTGGTATTACCAGTTTCCAGAACGAAATGTTTAGTAGCAGCATCCTCGGATCGTTCGGGTTCGCAATATTTCGAATTATTCTTCTACTACCATCGCAGCTTCTATCGTGTCTTGGTACGTGACAACCTCCAACTTCATCTTTGTCAAGACGCAGCTTGAGGCTGCTTTGCCCGAATTTCGATACGTTGTAACTTATTCTCGATGGTCAAAAATGATCGTCAAAAATCCATTCTTGTCTTTCCAGCAGAAGGCACACAGACTCTTGAAATCTCATATCATCATGTCTGTATTTACATGATCTTAGTAAACATGCCGCAAATTCATATCGTCCATGTGAAACAACAACAATATGTTTGCATTTTCATGGAGCATATATTTGGGTATGAGCGAATAAATCTTGCCGAGGTACACGAATTTTACCTTCGTGTACCGTCCCATACTAAAATACTCCTGGATGAACTTTTACTTCTCGCAGGCAATGTCATCAAAGACAATGAAGAGTTTGGCAATGCTTCACTTGGTGGTAAGACTGAAGCATTATCGTTGCAAGGGAAATAACCCAAACCATCGAGATCTTGCAGTACTCATGCCAGTCGATGGTATTTAGGTTGCTGGAACGATTTTGAATATAGAAGCACGTTCTTGAACCAAAGACCATTCTCTTCTTCCATCAGGCGCAGTAGGACACACATTTTGCCCTAATGTCATGGTCTCGCGATGATGCAGCGCACTGTATTCGGAACTAGGCTTCAATGTCGTGATTCGTATGGGTAGAGTAGCATATTGCTTGATAACATGTATGTTACCACTACTATCTTGCTATGCGTGTCGNGGAAGATATCTTCATCTTCAGCAGTAATGCGTATGGGTAGAGTAGCATATTGCTTGATAACATGTATGTTACCACTACTATCTTGCTATGCGTGTCGTGCTATGTATAGTGCTAAGTGTCGTGCTGATTGCGGTGCTGATTATGGTGATGATTATAGTTGCAGATAACTAGTGCTTCAAGTTTTAGAATGTCTCTACAAAATATCACTCCATGTAAACTGCCTCTGGAAGAGTTTGCACTGAAATGCAATACTTGAACTTTTCATTCAGCTGATCGTTATTTCATGTCGACGCAAGCAGCGCAAAGCGGTAAATGCTTTGCCGCAGAAGCAACAAAGATGATGCATCATTAGGACTTCACCTCCGTACTATTCCAAGTCTAGAATGAAAATGAAACAAAAAAGTATAAAAGGAGCGTATTTATACTTTTCTCGCTCAGTTCACCGTGATGTATCGGAGAGGTAAGACTGTATCTGGAAACGGGATCGCCGACACGATGATCAATAAACTACTGTTTGAGCTGTACTTTCTGAGTACAAGTTCTGCGGGTCAGAAAAGAAGATAGCTAAAAGGCTGTCACATGGTGACAGAGGCTCAATGCACTGGACGAGGCATGCAAGCAGCACGAAATCTCTTACTCCCTAAGCTAGGATCTAGAAACCCGGCACCAGGCAGACAAGATACTTGCACAGAAGGCCTACGAGACGAGAAAATCACCAGATACTGGACTCGGAGAAAAAATTGCAGCATGGGGCGTATCCAAAGGGATGAAGACCAAGGTGGTGATGGGAATTGGTGATAAGAGCAAGAGAAAGGGACAGGTTAAAATGGGAACAGGTACAGATAGCAAGAGAAAGGCACATGGTTAACGAAAAGTAGTGAAAACGAGAACAAAAGCATGCAAGACAAATAAAACATCTACTGCTGGATTTTTTCCATTGCTTTTGCCTGTACTTGGGGCCTTCAGGGGACTAGTCAGAGCCATGGGTGGTATTGTCAGAGCCATCAACACAGCATCGAACGAACGGAAGCAGTTGTCCGAGGCCCAAAGACATAATTCATATATGGAAGCTCTATAAATGGGTTAAAAAAAGGCTAAGACCTCTACCTAAAGCCATACCCAGTAGGAGGTGGAAGTGTGCAAAAGCGACGCAGCAGGAAGAGGCGGTCGGTAGTAAAATCTCTACCGAAATGGCCAGTCACTAACATGGATTTGGAACTGTATGCACAGAAATGCGATATTCCCTAATTTGAGAGGAGTGTTTATGAGAGGTGAATTGCCACAGAAACCAAAATGTAATGAGTGCACCATAATTAATCTAGACACGAGAGCCGGGCCCGGTACGCCCTGGGTGGCTTATATAAAACAAGGCAAACATGCAAATATTGTGAAAGTTTTAGGAATTTGCATCCTCCACCCGAACTGCGACTTTACCTGAAATGAAAGGAGCAGATGCCAAACAAGTATAATCGTGGACTTCGTTTCCTGGGACTGTAACGAATGATGGGCCCAACCCGGCATCGACGAAAATAACGAGCAATGGAATTCTTCACCTGATCGATCACATCATGTATTTTCTCAAAGGTGTCGAGGCGGACCAGTCGCGAGATGATGGTATAACTTCAACGATCAAAACTTACCTTCTCTCATTCCGAATGATATTTCTGCAGCCAAGAGGCAGTCTGGGGAATCTAAGTATACCACAGTGTTCCTATATACACTGGAAGCAAGTTAGAAGTGTGCTTCCCACTCTCCGTGCTATTTTGATTTGCCAATGACTACAAACGAATTATCTCCAATTCGAAGCAGGAACTGGTGCTGCTTCTAGCTAACATACATGCAGACACCATCGGGGTACGGGAGAAAACCTGGATATCAGTGGAACTGAAACTACACTCTATCGACTGGATGCTGCCTCATGTGCAGTTGAACACTGCAGAACACAAAAATGTTGAAGAATGTGGAAGATGGCAAAAACATCGATGTGGCTTTAAGGTCGTAGAGTCTCGAGGTATACCCCTGATTGCCAGCAAGCCAGCACATCAACTGGATGGTGAAGTTCAGCTTTGCTTCTGAGAAACCAAGATACATCATCGTTGGGCTACAGACTAGAAGACAGCACAATGTGTGAGTGAGTAGTTCTCAGTTAGACAGATGTCAAATATTTATTTTAACTTAAAAAACATTTTTCTTGTATACTTATGTAACTGTTCAATGTGATGAAAAAAATGCGTATTTTGAAACTGTAATGTGTACTAAGTCTGACAGTTGGCTTGAACGCACAAGGCATATTTGAATGTTTTACTAATACTTCCTACTGCATAAAAAATAAGGAACAACACTGCAAATACTATAATTAGAAATTACAATGATAGCGTTATATCTGGCTAATAGTTAAGTGAAAATATTTGAAACCACTGGCATAAAAATAATTGTGTCGCTTTACTGCATATGTTTTATTGTAATCATTAATCGCCAGATATAAGGATTCGTTGAATACAACGAAATTTCGTTTGACGCAACGAAATTAATTGTTTGTAAAGAGACAGTTACACAAGTCAAAATGCATTTAAGAACATCCCGTAGGAATTCACGAATCTGCTCCAAGGTTTGTAGTAAAAAAGAAAGCGGTGGTATTTTGGACTGATCGAAACATCAAGTCCGTGAGACATACAGAACATTAAATTCTACACATAGAAGAGACATCTAATAAGGAGTGTAGTCACCCCAAACGGCCACACATGCAGCAGTTCTGGCGTGTAACCTCCTGTCATACAATTACTGAATGTCTCTCTGAGGTACGGTATCCCACGCTCGCTGTACTTCTTGGAGTAGCTGTGCGGTGGTTGTTACCGGGGCTGGGCTGGATACCAGACAACGTCCCACCATGTTCCACGCATGCGCGATGGGGCTGCGGATGTAGCATGGGGACCCGCGTTGCCGTACTGAAGGTTGTTTCCCACAGTGCGTCGAGATACGGTCGGAGGACAGGATCGACCACGTCACGGACGTACCACGCACTCGCCATGCTTTACTCAATAAATACGAGAGGCGATCGGAATGTTTGTAATATGTCCGCCTCATACCATAATCCCAGGTGTGGGTCAGGTGTGATGAGTGCGAAAGCACGATGGATTGTTCCTCTCGCCCGCACGTCTAAGAACGTAAACATGACCATCACTTGTCCAAGGCAGAAATGACTTTCATCACTGAACACCACTGCTCTCCAGTCGCCTCTCCAACACGCTCTCTCCCGACACCTCCAGAGACGTTCTCGATGATGCAGATGCAGGGGTAAACGTCCCAGGGAACCACTATAATGTAAACCTACGTACAACAATCGATTACTTATTGTTCGTGCAGACAAATATGAGACCACAGTGGCTCTGAATGCATGTGCGGTTGCAGTTCTGTTAGACAAGACGGCTCGAACGATCCTTCAGTCCAGGCGGTCATCAGTGCAGTGAGGTGGCACTAGTGGAGCTAGGCGACTGTTTGAACCCTTTGTCTGGCAACTTCTCCATCACTGATGGACCACTGATACGTCACACCTCAAGTGAGTGGCTATTGTGCGGAATGTCCAGCCATCCTCTTGGAGTCCCACTATACGGCCACGCTCAATGTCACTTAACTGTTCAACTGTTGTTCGTTATCGTCTTACTGGCATTGCAGACACACTCTGTGATACACACGCCATGGAATCGCATAACCAACTACACTCGTCGTGTTTTCAGGCGACCTGTGGTAAGGCCCTTCTTATTATGACTGCAGACTGGTGCAATCGGCCGGTGTTCTTCACTTATGATCAGAGAGCACTGAAAAAAGTATGTTGTCCTTCTATAATTAAAATGTTCGGAAACCCAGTTGCCACGAAAATCTTTTGTAGATCTGCAAAAACGTTTCTTATCAGTTTTTCAAAACACATATTTGTGAAATTAAAATTTATTAGGTAGTATTATAACTTACATTATTGAGAAGTCAAAAAAAAGGATCTCTTATTTTGTTCTAGGAAACAAATGAAATGAAAAACCAGAGAAAAAAATTACTTCGAACGAACGGAAGTCTTAAAATAGCATTTATTTATTCGCTGTATATATATATATATTTTTTTTATAAATTTTTAACATAGGGTGTCATTTTGGGATTGTTTAAAATTGTGTAACTGTTGGCTTATATTTACATTTTTGACTGCAATGAACAATCAAATTTGTTTCATGAAGTCTGTCGGACCAACGGTTCTCCCATCGCACGTTTTATGTGTGTGTGTGTGTGTGTGTGTGTGTGTGTGTGTGGTACAACGCCTTGCATCTTTGTAACCTGTGTTCCTTAATCTGGCCAACGTAGGGAATGCATTGTTTTAAACAATAACAAATAAAACACGACTGATCTTGCGAATCTAATAAGCACTCTGTTAACACCTTCGTTCACAAAACGTTATACTTCCATTTGATGTAAGATCTCACGTATTATGAAATGTGTTACTACAATCCTGTTAGAACCTCGCCATTTTCGGGCGAGAACCTTTGTTAATAATCGTTTTAGGCTCTGAGCCGTATTCATTTTGCCGTATAAATTTGCCTAAGAAATCTCCTCCGAACGTTTTTATACGATATTCAGAGTAAACTTAGCTCTTTTGAAATCCGTGCTTACGATACACTTCTCTGCGAATTTTGTCTTATTCCTCCGTATGTAAATTTAAAATCGACATGAGCCTGGCCACTTCCTTCATGCACTAGCCAAATAAAACCGTGGCATTGTTAAGACTAAACATAGCGAATGCTGTTCAAGATAAAATTAGCATTTTTAAAATCAAAGTTAGAAATCAGTCACTGCTACTACTTGCGTGTATTTCAACGGCGCACTGAGAGCCATGCGCCCAGTTAAGTTGGTTACGATGGAGGGAAAGTAGTTCCATGACTTAGTTTCGAATTGAGAAAGCTAGGTAAACATTTGCGATAACTGAAATCATTTCTTTCAGTTTTGTTTTAACGCATCTAGGTGTAAGAATTGGCATATTTAAAAAATATTTACTTTTCTAGTAACTAAAAACTTTCACTTGACCAACGCAATAATAAAGTTATGGTTTTGTTAATTTTACAAAAGGTGGAAGAATACACAAGGTGCATACGAGAACGTCTTTAGCGGGGCTTTCAAAAGTGCTCAGTTGACGTTAATATCCCATACCTATATGCAAATAAGTATTTAATGTGCTAAAAAAAAGGAACTATAATTTTAGTGGACATAAATAAAAAATTACAAATGCAATAGAACGACGATCGTTTGGACAATTTTAATGAATTCGCAACCAACTTAACTATAGGCTGTTCACGGTGAAGTGAACACTTTTGAGGCCCAGAAACTGTTTATTTCAGCCATTTTGTATCTTTCAACCACATTTTAAATAAATATTGCCATTTAAGTAATAAACACGGTGTGTTTATAGCACCGCACTCGAAAGTTAACGCCTAAGGCTAAAATAAAATATATTAATCGACAATTATTCCAAATGAGAGGGTTTTCAAAAGTGCTCACTTTGCCGGGAACAGCCTACAGGAGCGTGCACGTCAGTTGTGCAGTGAATAGTAGCACGTGGTCGGGTACAAGGTGTTGCACTGCGCGGAGCCCGGCCAGGACAGAGGAGAGCAGGCTGGCCGGCGCTGCTGAGAGACACACACCTGCGGCGACCGCGATGCCAGTTCTATCCTGCCTGCCTGCCGCCTGTCAGGCATACCTCCCGCAGCACCTGCCTTCAGCGGCGACTAACTTGCTGCGAGTGATGCCTCAACTACCCTACCAGCCGAGCACCTCGCTGTTGCGCCTTTTACATGTGACGACACATGTACCAGTTGTTTAATTACTTCAACATTACACATGCATAGTAGCTCCTTCATGGTCAAATGAACCATTTAAAACCCGTTCGCACTTTCTCTTTATTTCGGCCAAATGTATATATATCTATATATATTCTTCTTGACATTGGTATAACTGGGGGGAGGGGGAACATGGACCTTTTAACTCTCGTACTTCCTTTCTTTTTCTGTGAAGTTGTCATCAACTAGTATTAAAATATTTAATAAGCCTTTAAATGTGATAAAAGGCATGTAATTGCAATAACTATAATGAATATTATAACATTGAGCAGTAATTTTCTGTTAGTATTTATCTTAAACATAATTTAAGTCTGCATCGGTAATGAAGGTGTAACCACAACTTACATTTGTCAAGAGTAATCACGCCTTGGTAAATATCTGGCATTGCTGCTGCTTCGGCCAATATTAATATGTAAACACTCCCTCTGGCTGCGAAAAAAGTGCAAGGCCCGTTGATAATTGACAAAATGTATGATATCCTGTAATGAAGTTGCCGTTATTATAAATTTTATGAAATCACAGCACACATACGACATTATGCCTCGCATGGTCATTTAATTCATAATATCGTGAAATCGTAATCGTCAAAGAGAAAAATTTTTGAAAACGGGTTATAAGAATCAAACAAACTCACTTTCAGTGTCATCACGCTAAAATATCGCACTTTTAAATGTACATTATTATTCCAGAAACAGTTATGATTTGTGTACCTAATTCACGCCATAGCCGGCGGCAACTGTTACGACAAGTGCATCAGACATATTGGAAATGCTGAGGCCAGACTATCCGGCCACGCTGTAGCAGAGATCCTAGTAAACAAAGTGGCTTCCCTCATGACGGGTACTCTTGTGCTGATCGAGGAAGACGTCTGAAGTGCAAGCTGAGGCGAGTGACCCTAGGACCAGATCGAGTTGTCAAAGTGGCCTGGTCAAGACAAGACAAGTCATACTCCAGCGTCTAACAAGAAAGTTGTATCCTCTTCTCTCCTAAAAAAGAAAACTCCGTTTTGGCGTGTATATGGGCGAATTGAGCATTATTGTGATTGAACCACAAACATGTGTATATATATATAGTTTGAATGGAACTGAAGTCCCACCACAGAAGGCATGGACATGTGCTGCCATGGTTGGCAGCCCTGCATCAAGCTGTAAAAGAACACTTGTTCCGAAGATGGTGGAAGAGCAAGTAGTTTGGTGACGAACTCGCGAGAACATTGAATTTTTTGAGAACATCTGGAACTCTAACATATTAGTTTGGTTAGACAAGCAAAGGAGGAGTGGACAAAAAGACTTAAAAAAACTTACAAGTAGAAACAGGTGGCTTAACAAATTTACCGTCAAATGTGAACAAAAATAATTAGGCTGGTTCCTGCGACAGTCGTTCTAAGGATATGATCCCTCTTATACCATATTCCGTGTGCTTTATTTGGCTATATCCTGTGTTTACCTTTATTTCTTCCAGCGCACGATGCATTGTCTCATCAGTCTAGTTAAGATATGGTCTACCACCAACGATTTTATGTAACACGCAAAAAAAAAAAAATCCTGAAAAAAAGAAAAACTACAGCAGGGCAATAGTCACCCACCAAGGTAGTTTCTGCACTTATTTTGTCGTCTTTAATAAACAACGTAAACGTCAAATAAAGTCTTTCAATATTTTAATCTCACATAAGATTGTAATAGTAAAGCACATACCAGTTCTTGATTATGTACCCACGAGTGATGTGCGGGACGAAGACTATGATACACAACTACTAACTTGCAACAACTAACGAAAATTGGTAAAAATATTGCCAGCCTCCAGCACAAAAACCATACAATATATTCTCTCCGGTTGCTAACTGCGATCATTGCACTCTCCGTAGGCAAATGCTTCAACGCACTAATTCACTCTATAGAAGCCAGTAGAAAGCACCGATATACAGGTTGTCAGACAATTCGTGGGTGCGGACTGCACCACACGAATATGTGATGAAAACTAAGTACAAAATATTCTTCGGTTAACAGCGTAAGGCCCTTAGGTTACTATAAAACAACGTTAAAGAAGATAAAATGACTCTATTTCACATAAATTACAGCACACAGCAGCAGCATACAAAATGTCTAAACGTCATTACAGGTGCTAGAAGTTTGCTATACCCATAACAACGCACGCTGGATGCACGTAGCATGCACGGAGCTCGGCCGCCGGATGCACGTAGCATGCACGGAGCTCGGCCGCCGGATGCTCCCACGGCCACTGCCATGTCCCAGTACTCACTGCATGTGATCTCCATTACCTCTCTGGCACTACTCAGCTCGGCTAGTTCCTTACCGTATACCTTATGACCGACACATTAGTTGCATTATTGCCACATCTCGTCACCTTTATCTAATTGGAATACCACATGTTTGCTCTAATGGTTTTTCGACCTTCTTAAGTCATTTTTCTCGTAAATAAATTGTTTTATACTTTTTTACCAAATAATATTTTCTACTTTGTTTTAATCACGATTCGTGTGGTGCAGTACGTATCCGCGAATTACCTGACATCTCGTATATAAATCCAAACTGACACAATTTCACCCCGTCTAACGGTTCTTAGCTGGACACTTCTCTTCGCCAGTTCTAACTTATAGGGGTACTTCAATGCTTTTTACGGCTTTGTTGTAGGTCTCCGAGCTCCGAAACAATTTTGTGTTAGCTGCGGTGACATAACACTCGCCTAAATACACTTCTTTGCGATAGTAAAACAACTTGCTAACTACAAACAATAGTTCTGTATATTAAAACAGTGATAACTGAATTTCTTTTAAATTTTCTGAACATTTTTCACCATGTTTTACGCACATCAAGTAATAAATAAGTTAGTAGTATGATGTGAATATCTGTAACAGTTTCATAACGCGACTCGGTGAACGCACGGAGTGAGTCGTTGTGTCCCTGGACAGTCTGCCGCAGCGCGTATGATAGTGTACATGGCACACGAGTATATTATATATTGGCCAGCACTGCAGAACGCGAGGTTAATTCCACTAGTAAAAATGTGCTGTAGCGTAAGCCTTTTCCCATGTTATTGATTTTTATCTATTAATTTTAATCCAAAATAATTGTAACCAACAAATTGTAATGTTAAATAATATATTTAAATATTTAAAAATCGGGGTCACTTAATATAAATGCAAAAAAATGTATTTGCAAATTTAATTTGTAAAATTTTTTTCTTAGGGGAGGGGGGCGGCTATGAATTTTAGGTTTAATTTTTTAATTCGGTCTTTTTTTATAATTATTAAAGTTGCCACCTAAATTTAATTTTGAAATGTGTGTAACAAAAAATATTTTTTTATTGGCCATAGAAAATAATTTTTAATTTAAGTGTTTTAGGAGAATAATTTTATAGTAAATTAAAACATTTTTTATTTAAAATGACAGATAAATGTTTTAACTACCTATATCAAAAGTTGTCCAAGCTGGACTAGATATATACTACTATCTTCTCACCTTGTAGGTACTGATACGTAAACCCTGGGGCCCACTGTGGTGAATTGACTAGACTACCCGCCTCCCACCTGGGCAAACCATGTTCAATTCCCGGCGGGTCGCTCCCGGATTCGCGCATGTGGGAATCTTGCCGGACGATGCCGCTGGTCAGCGGGTTTTCTCGGGGTTCTCCCGTTTCCCACGCCCCTTCAACCCGTCACTGCTCCATACTCACCTCGTTTCAAACTTATCGGCTCTCAATAACTATTCACTCACACTAACTCGGGCCACTGATCTATCTTAGGAATGGTTCACTTTTACTACATCAGAACAACACAAAGCCTACAGATCCTTGGCTGCATTGGCGAATCAAGAGCTGTCTACGTTTAAGGGCACTGTCTTCCAAGCCTGCAGACATGGAATTGTAAATGGGGAATAAATGTTACAGCCATTTCTCCTAAATGCTCAATTAAAGATAACCTTTACAACGAAAAATTATTCTATGGGATATTTCGTAAGGAATACTGGTGCGCTAAGTATTCTTACAAATTTATATGTTAAATGCTTTTTAAAAAATGTAAAATACTCATTTTACAAAAAAACTATGACAAAAAAATAATTTTTTGGAAATTTTTCAACGTGGCAGTATTCTCTGAGAAAGTTGAATTCATTTTTTTTTGTTTGAAAGTTATCTTTAAAATTGATGTATTGAGGAGGAATTTATTTGACATTTATTCCCCGTTTAAACTACGTGGCTTCATGCTTGATATCCAGAGCACTTGAGTACAACGTTCATGAAAATGTCTTATTTGCAACAACTGAAATCATAAATAAATGCAGCTTTTATACATTTTGTTGTGAAAATGCACGTAGTGAGATGAAATAATATTCTAAGTAAGTAAGACTTTCAAAACTACTCATTTAACCGAGGTACAACAATAGCAACGGTTACGAACTATCCTGGGGGAATCCTGCTCTGGCTAGTTAACAGCAATTTCCATGGCTCATACCTGGAACTTTATATTACATATTACATTTTCCTGCTTAGTGCACTAGCTCAAACGTTTAAAATAGGAAGTGTAGTTATCTCAACGCTACACATGTAAAATATAATAGTTTATGGAACAACTTACATGACACCATAGGACTGTTGTTGGCAGTTTATTTAGCAGTTGGTTTGCGCTTTTTGTGTGCGTAAGTTAATATTTTTCTGAATTGATATTACGGGCATTTGAATAAATATAAACTTTAATAAAGAGAAGTGGCATTACATAACACCCAGCCATTATATCCAGTATTATTATGTTATGCAGGGAGCATATAATTTATATTACTGTTACCTAAGTGACTTTGATCAATGGTAGTTGTACCATAGTGGAGGCTGATTTGGACGTGCGGTTACAGCGGTCGACACATCAGTCTCTTTAGCTGATTCAAGCAGCAACCTTAGGCAATAGCCGCCCTGTTGTACTTCTGTGTGAGAAGACGTGTTCAAGGAGGCCGTCGCATCAATGTCTGCCTATTTCAATTGGGAGATGAAACGAGATATACTTCGAGAAAAACCTTCGTGGTCTCAAGATAATAACTCATGCCTGAAACCTTCATGGTCTCAAGATAAGGACTCGTGCCTGAAACCTTCATGGTCTCAAGATAAGGACTCGTGCCTGAAACCTTCGTGGTCTCAAGATAAGGACTCGTGCCTGAAACCTTCATGGTCTCAAGATAAGGACTCGTGCCTGAAACCTTCGTGATCTCAAGATAAGGACTCGTGCCTGAAACCTTCATGGTCTCAAGATAAGGACTCGTGCCTGAAACCTTCGTGATCTCAAGATAAGGACTCGTGCCTGAAACCTTCATGGTCTCAAGATAAGGACTCGTGCCTGAAACCTTCGTGATCTCAAGATAAGGACTCGTGCCTGAAACCTTCATGGTCTCAAGATAAGGACTCGTGCCTGAAACCTTCGTGATCTCAAGATAAGGACTCGTGCCTGAAACCTTCATGGTCTCAAGATAAGGACTCGTGCCTGAAACCTTCGTGATCTCAAGATAAGGACTCGTGCCTGAAACCTTCGTGGTCTCAAGATAAGGACTCATGCCTGAAACCTTCGTGGTCTCAAGATAAGGACTCGTGCCTGAAACCTTCGTGATCTCAAGATAAGGACTCGTGCCTGAAACCTTCGTGGTCTCAAGATAAGGACTCGTGCCTGAAACCTTCGTGATCTCAAGGAAAGGACTCTTGCCTGAAACATTCATGATCTGCTAGGACCTGGCCCACCTTTCCGCTACTAGTTGCACAGAAACTCGAACATGTTGCAACTTCATCGAAGTTAAGAGGAAGGCTTTATTGTTCTTGCCATTTATGGAAAGATGTCGCGACTGTACATTCTAGGATTCTAGAAGACTACTGTATGACCAATACGAATTCCTGGTGATTGATACTATGCACAAACTCTAAGCTACAATTCTAGTGATCACCAGGTATTTCTCAGTACCATCGAAGTTATTTATTGGTTTTGAAAGTAAAGAAATGCAGACAATAACATATAGCAAAAAACGAACCATCATCTTCATATTTTGTACAATGCCCGAAATGTGTGGTTATGGTGGGTAGGTACTTGTGACGATATGTTATATGTTCAGCGACACTTTGGTGTATTCTATTGGCAGTTGTACAAGAGGACATTGAATTTATGGCCATTCACTCCTGCTGTAGTGGTTATTTAGACAGTATTTCATCACTGTTTTTTTCTCAATAGTTTCAATTATTTAGTTTCCTCCAAGCCATCTGTAATATATACTACAATCAATTTTAAAAACATTTCAAATGTAGTAAAGGTGTTTCAAATCTGGTGTCCCTCAAACGTATTCACGTAATTCTCCCATTGCAACAGAGAGCGGTGTGATCCCTTTAAGAAAATAAATTGGTTTTCTTCGTAAGGATGAAGTAAACGACTTGTCGAGTTTTCTCTCTCGGGTGGAGAGTGAAGGAAAGACCGTGCGGCGCAGAGGGAGCCGGGCCATCACGTCGCCTAGGTAGGACTGGTGGCTGCATCCATCACCGGCTCCACAGCGCCCTCCAGCAGATAGTGGAGGAATCAACACAGAGGCTGACCACTAGCGCCTGGAGCGGCGCCAGATAGCGGCCGGCTGGAGGAACTGCCGCCAGCTGCCCCCGCAACACGTCATTTCTCACCCGCGTTCCAACACACGCGCTCTTTCAAAGGCTCCAACGAACGACGAGGCGTGATAAGGCCCAGATGGAAAGCACAGTGAGCTCTGTGCTTTCGCGCAACACCTCCTGTTTCAGCTTTGAGAGACGGCTTCTCCGACACCAGAAAATAAAGTCGTTTATGTGGGGGCCACAGTGGTGTAGTGGTTAGACTACTTGCCCCCACCTAGGCGAACTGGGTTCGATTCCCGGCGGGTTGCTCCCGGATTATTGCATGTGGGAGTCGTGCCGGACGATGCCGTTGGTCGGCGAGTTTTCCCGGGGGTCTCCCGCTTCCCCCGCACTTTCATTCTGGTGCTGCTCCGTACTCACCTCGCTTCGCCCTCATCGGTTCTGAAAGACCTCAATGTTAAGAGCCGCTCAAATCTCTCCACTCGCTCAAATACTGTCCACATGCTATTGGCAGGAATGCAATACAATGCTTTGCTAGCTTGCGCACTCTATCCTGTTGTCCTCTACGGTCTTCGTGAGCTTGCATGCCCCCTCTCGCGCCGCACTCCTTCGCGCAGGCAGATGTATAATAGCGAGTGCTCGTCCTTAGCGCTGGAGGTCGCAGCGAACTGCAAGTCATAGTAGGGCTAGTTATTTCCAAGAGTATGCATAACAAGGTGAGCATACAATTACAATTAATCCCAAATTATAAATATCAAAGTACTTACATATGTGTTTTACTTATTTTGCTTAAGTTTCCAATAAGTTAAGAGAGGAACGATAAAGAACTCATAAAAATAATTATATTTATACTGTAGGATTTGTGAATTATTGCAGCGGATTAATAATTTTTACAGTATGCCATCATTTTAAATATTGCAATAAAACTGTTTTAAATTTATAACAAACGAAAAAATATATATATTTACTTAAATTTTATTTTGCAAAAGTATTTATCTTTCTATAAGCTGTCATTTTTTCAGACTGCATTGAAATACATATAAATACTGATGTTTGAAGCTCTATAGTAGAGTAGGTCTAAGATAATATTTATTTTCAAGCACACACACAAACATAATTTCTATCACTGTTGCGGATTAGTATTAAACCTTTTCTCGAACACGCACTCTCATAGTGCTGCCAGCAACCAGTCTCACAAATGACTTTAACCCAGTCTCACAGGTCCACATTGGCACACAACTCACTCAGAACTCACTCTTCAAACATTGTAGTGCCATCATCTAAATCCCTTCCAAAAATCTGTCTCTTGTCCGAGCATTTAGAATCCCATTATAATACACGAGTGTCGAGACCCGCCTGAAGTCTCAACTTAAGAGTATATTTATCCTTTATCCGTCCCTAAGAAATAACTTATTTTAACATGCAACTGAGGTAATACTATTTGCTAATAAATGTTTACAAGTCCCTAAATCTGCGACTTCTCTAGCCTTCCCACCCTGAAATCAACTCGTCACTCCAAAAGATTAGCTGTTTAATTTAAACTCCGAAAAAAACATTAAGTTTCAAATGAATATATAATATACTCTGGCAGCATTACAATCTGTCCACCCCACGTCACTATCTCTCCACTCCGCGTCACTATCTCTCCACTCCGCTTCACTATCTCTGTATTCCACATCACTATATATCACCTCCACACCACTATCTCTCTACTCCACAACCCTATATCTCCTCTCCACATCACTTTCTGTCCACTCCACATCACTATCTGTCTACTCCACATACAATATCCTCAATCTCTACTAAAAAATATCTGGCTCTTAAACGGTTTTAACGAGTAGGAATGATGATGAAAAACATAGAAGTTAGCGAGAAGAGCCTAGTATTGAATCTGTCCAGATGATACTGGGAAAACGCAAGTACCGACCGCGGAACTTGGCGAGTTCATTTGACAGGAAGACTACAAGTCATCACTTTTCCTATGCTATAGCCATTTGAGTTTTGACTGGTTATCCAATCTTTACCTGCGGACTAGGTTGCAACTATTCGCTCACTCTGTGTTAATTACCGGCGCTAAAGAAATCCTAAGATTTGGAAAAAGCACTTAGTCTAACCACATATAGTACAAGTAACTGAAGTATTTCCTACTTGAGCAAGCGCTTTAGAAACATCCTAGTCTCAGCCATGAATAAATGTGTGGATTTCACCATCCAGATGTGAACATACCCAAGCGCTTTGCGTTGTGTAGAAGATCTGGCATAGGCTGTTGTATTTACCCGCTGACCAGCGGCATCGTACGGCACGATTCCCAAGTGCGGAAATCCGGCACCGACCCCGCGGGGAATCGAACTCGGTTCGCCTAGTTGGCATGGCGGAAGTATACCAAACTAAGAGAAATGTAGTTCTTAACCAGGATTTGCAAAAGTGCTCTATTAAACGTGAACAACCGGTATATGTGTGCTTAAGGTTTTCAGTGCGGAAATAAAACAAAATGTTTTAATGTAGATGGCATTTACTGGGGAAAATCATTTTTCAAACAGATATAACCATAAGAAAATAAAGTGAGAAAAGTTAAGACAGCAAGGCGAAGAAGCACCTCTTTTGCATTTAAATAGGAGCCCAAACAGGTCGACTGCATTTGCAAAGAGTTACGATTTTAAACAGCTTTATTTGCGCAACGCCCAGAATATTTTAAAACTGCTTCCCGCGTAATAGCGGAAGGCAGAAAGATCGCGCAACCGCCTCTTATCTGGAAATAGAAGTGGGGTAAAACCGAGCATAAAGTCTAGGGGAGCGAAAAAGTTCATCTGTTGAGTAAACCTGTCATAACAGCATATTACAAGTTATTTTTGGCTGCGACTTTAAAACAAGAAGCTTACGTTGTTGTTTGCAACAAATAACGGATTTCTTTGAAATGTCTACGTTTATAGTAAATACCTTTAGATGAAACGATATTAGGTATTCATGAGAAACAATACATTTCCTGCCTGTTAGCTTAAAACATTCTAGGCCTTCAAAACAGACATCAGTCTGCAAAGGGCCCACATATAGGCCTACTGCCAAATTAATTTGAATATATTTGGTATGATCGGTGAGTGTTCATATCCGTTTTTTCTGCGTGCTAGAAGTACGTACTGTACATAAGACTGGACGTGTTATCGTCAGCGGGGTTGTAAGAGACGAAGCCAGGTGCTCTGAGAGGAGTTGTAATGGACTGGTGGTCATGTGTATTGATATAGTGAACACAAGGGAATATCGAGTTCAGGACGGCCGGATGGAGAAATGACTCAGATGGCCACAAACACCAGTACAACCACTGCTGCGCCACCTTGTGCGATGTATCACTTAGTATGCATTGCAGAATAATTAGCCTAGTTAAGCAAGTAGCGAATTAAAGTAGGCATTTCTTCTTATAGAATAGGCTAGTATGGTATCAAACAATAGCCTTAAAATTGTCATGAAGAAGTTTGTTTGAAGGTACCATGTCCTTGTGACTTGTTACGAAGAGAGACAATTAGGAAACTTAGAAGTAATATCTGATCAGGTACATACTGTGTACAACAATATCTTGTGTAGAACCAACACAAAAATGTACAGCAGGAGAGCTCTCTGCAGAAGTAAACCACTTTAGGTATGAGTCATTTTTATTACGTTTGTAAGGAATGGTTTGATGTAAGAATTTTTTTTCTTTATTATTAAATTGGCTTCCAGACTCCCCGTACACTTAAGGAAATCTGTACTCTTTCGATTTGTGTCTCATCTGCTACACGCAAGGAAAGAGAATTTGAACTGTAAAATTGTGCGAAAATCTAAATGAATACATACTCCATGAATTAGCCATACCTAATTTTTTATATAAACGTACAATTCGTTATGTATACGGGATTGGCAGATTCGATGACAGACTTCGTAAGGTGTTTCTTTATCCAAAAAAAGAAGAAAATATCTGGGACAATTCTACCAACATTAAGTAAATATTAAGGGAGCAAATTGACATTAAAAACTGGATTTCTGAGAAGTATCGGAAACGAGGTGTAATTAAATTGCATTTCTCCGAACATTGTTTTATGTTATTGAGATCTTCTAAGAGAAATCTCTCATTACGACCCACCATAGTGAAAGTTACAGGGTTGGCCACCCTCTTACTGCATACAACAGTTTTAACCTTCAGGATTTAAAAAGTTTTGTCGCTGGTTTATTGAGTAGTAGGACTTAAGTTGCAAAAATCGCCTCCTTGTGGCAACAATACAGTGCCCGTTCCCTCGAATAGCCATACAGCATAAATGTTCAATAAACACATCCAGGTTCCTACAGATATTTGCATTACTTCGCGTGCTGAGTCTTATTTAAATTCACTGGCTTATTACAAAACTGTAATTTTTTAAGAGATCACAGAGACATTTATTTTATAAAACTGATCAAAGTCTTCAGTAGTGTGAATATATGTTTTGAAAAACGGTTTCCTTTATCTTCGTAAAGTTATATAAATCGACAAGGGAGGTGCATAGAGGGGCGAGCAAGCGGGCCTCGACGTTGTAACTAGTCTCTCTCCTCGGGTCGCGCTAAGCGCCGGCACTCCTGTTACGCTCGCTGCTTATGGAACTTATTTACAACCTCTCCTCTGCTGCGCCGTGAGATCGAACAGCGAGGGAGAGCTGATGAAGAGGCACGTTCCACGAGATTGCCAATATTTTTTTTTTTGATCGCGTGGTAAAAACTCGCCGAAACTTGGGCGGCAGCACTTCCCTGGCGAGTGTTCTCGTCGTCACTGACAGTAACTCCGGTAAACGAGGCCAGCAAAACCACGCACGTGCTCAATAACTCCGCCGCAGTCGTCTCGTTGGGGAGAAAAATACATCGCTTCTACAAAACACTGAACAATTATTCCCTCTTGTTAATAAAGTTAAATACATTTTAAGCACCGCAGAAATCTCTTGGGGTAATCAGAACGCATATTTGAATTACAAAAAATCATCTTTAAAGTACGATCTTGGTGAAAAAAAATTTATAACTCGTGCTACTCGCAGTTGTAACCGACAAATTCATACAGCTTGACATAATTTGAAGATAAAATAAAATAGTTTTGTAAATACCTAGACTAACAAATACATAAACATTACTAAAATTGAATTTTTTTGCTTCCTTGTTAACTCAGATAATAACTAAATTACGCAAGTGAACACAATTGCAAATACTGTAAGTGCTATAGTAAAACAAACGGGGTAAACCTGGCAGAATTGAAAGTAATTAATTAATATCACAAATATTTACCACTGGTCACAACAATTCCATAATTTCAATAACACGAGAATACAATAATAAAAAAAATGGTTTATAAATATATACACATATATATATACAAATAAATATATATTACATTTTAAATGGTGAGATATTTACCAGTTATGAATATAATATATATACAAATTAATATATAACATTCTAAATTGTGAGATGTTTACCAGTTATAAATATATTCCATTGAAATATTTAAAACTTGCTACTTCTACTTAACCAATTAGAAATAATGATAGGTAAAAGGTTTGAACTGAAAATTAATCTATATTATCAATAAAAACTGAGATTTATATAAATTTAAAAAAGGAATATACCTTAACGAATTGGCAAATAGATTTGATAGTAAGTTACGTAACAAAAAATAAATATTATAATGTCACATTCGCTGTAATGAGAGTAAAAAAAATGACAGACATTAAGAGGAAAATAAATTTCTCTTAAACATGTAGCACATAATTTGATAGGCCCTCAAACAAAACAAATACTTAGGTTAATAGTAAGATCCTCGCCTGGAGGTTCGGTTGGACAGGCGAGGGGGTCGGTGCGCAACAATTAACACTACGAGTTACGGAGGTTAGCGTAATGCGGACTTAGTTTCTGGACACACTGAGTGGGACTTTGTCTCTGAACTAGTGAATGCGGGACTTAGTTTTCAGAGAAGGTACTGGAGACTTTGTCTTGAGAAGATCGGATTCCGGACTTGAACTTGTGGGGCACCGGAATTAGTTTGTGATCAGGGACGCCGGGCTATTTAAAGAGCATGATGGGTTTTGTTTATGTGACTGATTGTGAGTGTGTAAGAGCAATACCTACACTCTGTGTGGCTGCATGGTGAGAGATACACCCTCAGCTCTGGTGGTTATGTGGCTCTGAGTGTTTGTGAATGTGCATGGGCATTACCTGCACCCTGTGGGTCTACTGATTAGAGCAATAACCTCGGCTCTGATTGTCGTGTTGGTGTGTTTTGTAAAGGGTTAGTGTGTAAGATTAATTGTGGTCGGGTGCCTCCTTGGTTAGAAGACAAAGGGCCTCGGTGATCTCCATAACGAGATATTGAAATACTATGTGCTTTTAAATGGCATGCGTTCCAATAGTTTTGTATAGAGGATTAATGAATGTTTTCCTTATTTTTTACGTTTTATATGATCCTTGATTTAACAGATTGTGAAATACAGTTTTTATACGTATGCAAATTAAAAGGCCTTATAAGTATAAAAGAGAAATTGTTGCCAAAATTAGAAAGATTAATCGAAAAATGGTTGTTATGAAATTGAGTGTAGGTCCACCCATTCTTGACAGCATTATAGTAACTATCAAGTGACTCTGTCTTTAGAAATGTGCTTGAGGCACGCTTGCAAGCTCCTCCTCTTGCTTGATCGTGCGGGAAGTAGGCAGGAGGAGGCTGGGTGTGGCGTTGTGGTGGATCCTGAGTTCGGAGCCGCTATATGACATTCCGGATTATTGCAAGCAGTCATTTTACTACCGGCGTATAGAAAGCACAAATGCTATAACTTCGTCAAGTGTACGGTGTTGCCGCAAGAGTCAGCAACTCACATCCAAATACTCCAAGAGTTTTTTGTGATCAGTGCTGATGGCTGATGAAACACCCAAGAAGTTTGCTTCGTTGGTGGCGACTACCGAGTCTTCTCAGCTAAACGAACGTTATTCATCTAAGAGACATGTTAACAAACAGTTCGCAACACGCTCACCACCGCGGTGGTTTATTAGTCAGACTGCTCGTTTCCCACCTAGGCGAACCTGGTTCGATTCCTGACGGGTACGCTCCTAGATTGTCGCATGTGGGAGTCGTGCCGGACGATACCACTGGTCAGCGTGTTCTCTCGGGGATTTCCCGTTTCCTCCGTCGTTCCTTTCCGGCGCTGCTCCATACTCACCTCGCTTCACCCTCATCGGTTCTCAAGACCTTGATGATAAGAGTCACACAAAACTCTTCACTTCACTTAACGTCTCGTCAATATCGAGGTCATTAGATACGGAGCAAATTTCCGAGTGAATCAGGAAGATGGCATGAATCGCCATTTAACTGTAGTGTGTTACCATCCCAACATTCGCATGGAGCGATATTAGGAAACCATTTCAAACAAAAATCAGGACTTTTGGACCGGGATTAGAACACAGGTTCTCCTGAATGCTATTGCGAATGTTCAACACTGTGCCATCTTGCTCGGTGGTACCGGAAGGATTAGGTACCTGATTGGTACATCAAAGAACCCAGGTTTGCTGCACGGTCGAGTCGAGAGTTTCAAGACTTGCTGTCGGGTTTTAGTTTCGTAAGTTATTTATTTTTATTAGGTATCTTTGGCTCCTTATCTTTGGATCCTTATAGCATTATAAAACATAATATCAATCCGTTTTGTGGTTCAATTTAAGAACTTTCTGGAACAGCAGAACTTCATCATAAGTACGAAGAGCAATCTACGTCAGAACCGAACTACGAGTTCGTTTGTGTTCACTTCGCTGCGAGATGGACGGAGCGCTAGAGTACCAGTAATGAAAGCTATCGACTACTTGTCATTACTAAACTTTACGCTCGTTAGTTTCGTTCGAGATATTACTTGGTAAGAGTTTTAAAATATTGGGAAAGAATACGGTGGCGTGGAGAGAGTGATATAAAAGGAAGGAACCAGGCTCGGATTTAGAGTACCAGGCGCCCTGGCCAACATAACATTATATACCCCCCCCCGCGCAGGTTTACAAATGAAATGCTACGATTATAACAATGAAAATAAAAATGTTTATTACAGTATTATGTACTGTTTTATGATACAATTAAATTCCCACACAAAAATTGTTAAATCGTAATATTTTAAAATATAAAATTAAAAATGAATAATTAAATAGCTATCAAATAATAATTAAGACAAATAACAGAAGCAACAAGAAGTTACTGATAACTAATGAGCCTACTTTCCTCTACATGGGTGCAAATAAATTTTTGTGAAGTTCTTAAAAGCTTAGATGGTAGGTAGGCATTGACGTCTCATTGACAGTAATATCATTAGATATGAAACAGAAACATATAAAACGGTACAAAGGCAATTAAAATACACAGGTCACTTACCTGGAATTCAAATTCAGAAAAAATCGTAAAATGAAACTAGCCTGCAAATAACTGCATCACGGAGGTAGGATTCGGAGCATCAACTTCGGATGTATCCGTGTGATGTCTTGAATGATAGGGTTCACTAACCTGACATTTTTACTCAGTCATGATTTCGAAAATAAGGACCTGATACACTAAAACGCATAATTATACATGACCTACCATAACACTACTTGTGTGAAATATTTGATGGAAATCGGTTGATTAGTATCCCAGATGTGACATAAAAACCTCATTTTCTTAATTGAAGTCTTTTAAAAAAATTACTTAAAAAGAGGCTCTTTACACGAAGTTTGTAATAGATAATTTCAGCATTAAAAAGTTTCATTCAATTTGTTAAAATATTAAATAGATATGCCAAACATTAAAATATATACAGGATGAGTATAAAATAATACCCAAAAATTGAAGGTCTATAATATCAAAACCAAACAACCTACAACCTGGATTGACCAATCAAATGAACTGTGAAACATTGAAGTTTATTTACCATAAATTCATAAATGTTCAATGTGACCACCATGAGCGGCCCGAATGACATCTATGCGATAATCAAACTCGTTCCACGCTCTTGTCAGCATATCAGGTGTTACGGTTTGGATCGCGTTCGTAACTTTGGTTTTGAGGTGGTGAGGGGGTAGCGAGCACGCATTCGACACTTCAATATGAAAGGGACGGTCTGATGTTTCCTTGCCCATAATGATGTAGACGATGCCTTCAAGTCTAAGCAGGTTTTTAGCGATGAAGCGACGTTCCATGCAAATTATAAGGTGAACCGGCACAACGTGCGGATATGGGGTCAGGAGCCTCCACATGAAACCACCGAACACGAGCGAGCTTCACCCAAAGTGAACGTGTTTTACGCGGTATCGCAAATGGAGCAAGCCAACGAATATGTTAAGTCAATGTATGCATTTTTAGGGAAAGAAAATAAACATGTATCCGAACGGTTAAGAAAGTATATAATGGAATATGTTGAACCCTTACAAGAAATTTTGATGGAACAGGAAGTGGAAATAATACAATTCAATATGGTAATTGAAAAGTACCAAGAGCGGTATAGTGAGGGAAAGAAGATAAGAATAAATGAAAGAGATATGGAGATCCAACAAATGAGAGAAGAGATAAGAAAATTAAGGGAAGATAACATAAATGGAAAAGAAAGAAGAGAAAGAGATGGGAAAAATAAAGATGAATATAACGGAGCATGGAACAATAGAAGGAACGAAGAACCAGTTGTGATTATAATAGAACCAGCTAAACCTAGAGTAGGAAGTAGTAGTGAAACCACTAAAAATGAAATTATGCGGGATATTAGACCTATAGAAAAGAAGATTCAGATTAATAAAATATGGAAGGTAAGGAATAATGGATTGGGGATTGAAGTACCAAATGAAGTACAGGCTCAAAATATAGAAACAGTGGTTAAGAATAAACAAATGAATATGAAAGTACTGAGAAAATAAAAGAAAAGACCAAAGATAATAGTGTTCGACGTGGATAAGGAAAAAAGAGAAGTATATTTTAGAGATGAAGTGTATCAACAGAACTTTGAAGAAATCTGAAAATAAGTTTTTAATAAAGAGTTTAAAGTATTATTTAAAACCAAACCAAAAAAATCTTTAACAATGTGATAATATAAGTTGGACAACAAATATGAAAAAAGTTAGATCAGAGAAATACAATTTATAGTAACTGGGAAGTACATAACGTAAAGGAGTTCATATACGCAATGCGTTACAATAAGTGCTTAAGGTGTGGTCACACCATGAAATGGTGTAGAGAAGAGGAGTACATGTGGTAAATGTTCTATTGTTGGACATAATGAGCATAACTTGTGATAAGGTAGAAAGTAAATGAATAAACTGTATGAGAAGAAAGAGAACAGATATACAGATTAACCATAAAGCTACAGATTTGGGTTGTCCATGTTTAAAAAGTGCAAAGGAAAGGTTGAAAAAAGAAACGGATTATGAAGGAATAGAATGATAACGAGAAAGTTATATGTCGAGTTTAGATTGAGGGTTTCATGACGATTTAATATTTTAAGTTTGGAACTGTAATGTTTAAATTTTTTAAGATTTTGTTTTTTTTTAATTTTAAGGATTCTTTTAATGTAACTGATTTCTTGAAGTACTTCCACAAATTCCAAAGACAATCTTCGAAATTTCCGTGTAGCTCATTTCTTCATCCTGAAAATCGTTCATGAAAATTTCAAACAAAATATTGATGATAAACCTCTACGAATAGCAATGCGGCTCATATAAAATTGCAGACTCTGTGATAGAACCATAACTCATCCACAAAAATTATTAATATGTAACCACTGTTTCTAGGGCCACAATTCTCACACGCCTCTTGGCTGTGCGGTAAAAACACTGCAATGCGAAGTGATAATTAGGAGACTGAGCAAGGCATCATGTAGAGTCTGTGCCTCCGGAACAATACTTTCCGGGAAAAAGTACCCACACCTCAGCACATATCACAGTGCAACCAAGGGAATAATATAATCACCAAATTTCTTGTAACAAAGCTTCTGTTGGCCAGCTTCCTGGTAACTGTCGAGCCCCTTAATTCGAAATGTCCGCACACTCACAAACACGTAGATCAGGGCCAATTTCTTTACGATACCGCTGTAGGTCGGTTACATGAAATCGTCCAATAACATTGTCATTGTATAATTCCATCATCTCGATGTAATTTTCATATACAATATTACTTAAACCAGATGGTTGTCGGAAAAGTGGGAGAAGTTGACTGGTGATGAACTCTGAAGCATCACTGACATTATGAACATGTACTAGTATAAATCCTTCTGTATATAAATCACGTTCTTGCTTAAATTTTTGGGCCCTTTTACGGACTTCAGCTGCTCTTACAAGTTGTTATTTAACCAATTCATGGATTTCTGCTGTTAAGTGATCTGTATCTGCCTCTCCTGTCGTATAAATTGTTCTGATTGGGTCTTTCGTCATTTAGGGGAATTGGCGATCTCAGCTATGTTCCGAGTAGGGTTTCAGTTAGAGTATGGCCAGACGAGGCATGAATCACGTTGTTATGTAAAGTAATAATGTACACAATACAGTTGACCGTTGATTTATCAAAATGGTGCACTCCATTTGTAGCTTCGTAGGCCGACGTACAAGTGCTCCTGAGCCCGACCATATATAGTTTGATTTAGTTTGACAGTTGATGTTGCGACAGGCTGCTAAAATGCTGCCGCAAATTTGGGTATCTTTGGTCATATGGGTGAATATGTGGTGCGAAGTGTCAAAATTGGCCTCTCCAGCTATTTTTGTCACCTGTTCGTGGGCTTTCACGACCACGTTTAGGACTACCTCTTTAATGTGACCCATTCACTTGGCGATCTGCAGCAAGTTTATTGTTATCCCGCCATCTATAAGGGGTTCTCTCATTAATGGACCGTTAAATTGAGTGGTTACCTCGTGGTGAAACAAGTATGTCAGCATCATTTAGACTACTCCAAGTACTTTTTTGATCATCCCGATTACCATAATTACAACCTTTGTTCCGCTTGAGTCTCCAATATGAGAGCGAGCCGCGCTGAAACTTGTGCTGACATTGGTCATCTAGGTCTTTACTAGACCAGTAAAATTGTAGGTGATAAACGTGAAGTATATGTCATATGGTAGGCTGCCACATGGTAATAATTATGTTCACAGGGAGAGCAAGTTTAACACAGTGGCTTACAGTGTGAGTTACCCCAATACATGCTATCCAACCTCGCATATCTTAACACTTCTTCCCGAAACTGGGAAATTGACGAAATAGGTGGGGGTACCCAGTACGGCTGATATCTGTGCGGTAATTGCGTAAAACTAATGAAACAAACTCTTCATTAGCTATTGGAGGTAGAAGATGTCATGTAGGCTCAAACATATGAGCTTCCAAGGAGATTGTACAGCTCGGGTAAAATCATTCACTCAAAAACTGTGCAGAAATAAACACTGCGCTGGAATATTCCAGAATTTGTCATTGAAAACTTAGCAAAAATCTGAATAGGAATGAATATTACCCTTGTTCATCTCCTGCCAGTGACTAGCGCTGTCCTCCAAGGCCAGATCTACACACTGCAAAGACTCCTGCATTCCCACCTAGAACAATTTGAAATGTTTGGACAGGCGATGCAGGAAACTTATAGATTTTTCGTTATCATGGTCATGTAATGTAGGTAGCTCCTCTAATAGTAGTCTCGACTGGCTGACAACAGGTGCATGCTGTACTACCTGTGAAGGCTTAGCTGCTGTGGGTAGTGGCATCGATGAATCACTAGTTTCTGAAGGTTAACTGACTTCTCTAATTCATACACACAGTGTTCCATAACTAAAACTGCTTCACTGCCAGATTTGGCTTCGGCTGCTGCTGAATCATACTTCGATTGGATTCTCTTTAAAGCACGCATAACATCTCGCATTTCACCCTCATTCTTAGCACAGCGGCCCTGATAGTCTTCTGATATAATGGACATTGCATGATCAAGCTGATCAATATGAGGACCTACCTCACTAATAACCTCGGCAATCGATTCGGCCTTGAAAGTCACTAGATTAGATGGTATCTCTTCTCACATAGACTGCCAAAATGTTCTTAATATGTTCGCTAACTCATTTCGATCATGCACTAATTTAGTACTGGGAACGGTTTGAATGGTTTCCAGTTCGGCCATTTAGTGCCTGGCTAGATTCTATTTGTGACTTGAAATCTGCCTCAGTAGAATCAAATGGTAATTTGAGATCTGCTGAGAAGATTCCATAGAATGTAGTTGTGATTTGAGACCTGTCTGAGTAGTTGAGAACTCGGTCGAACGAGCTTCTACTCTTTGAAATATAACCGCAAATATTTTAAATGGGATCCTCTCTCAACATATATACGGCCAATTCATGCACTGTGGGTGAACTAGTCGGTGAATTATAACGTGGAGATAATTGTAAAAGACCTACCGACTGACATATGTTGCTTAGAGGAACAACCTGGGGATAATGCATATCCCGGTTTAGGGCAGTCACACTTGCAGTAGAAAAGAGGTTAGGTGTGGAGTGAGTTGCTACAAAATAAGATATTCCTGAGTAGAATGCTAATGACTGGATAGCAATTGTGGACAATTCTTCACCATCCATAATAGTATTAGCCAAGCTATCTTCTAATTGAACCTTAAGATTGCTCTTCTAATTCAACCATAAGTTATTCTTCAACTTCTATATAAAGTCTACATGAGCTAAGTATACATGCTCTGAGATATCATGATTCCTTCAGTGCTAAAATTGGCCTCACTTCTGGTCACGAAAACTGTGATGTGACTGCCTGTAGATTTCACGTAGATTATTTTAGTAACTCTTAATGAAACATATTCATTTAAATTTAATAGACTTGCGAAGTTTCAGATAAAACTCGTGGTAGTAATAAGGCTCCTTGGGCATTCAGAAAACCTGAATAAGAAATAACTTTGAAACACCAGTCTATTTAAAGTATATTGTCATGCGGACACATTTCTAATGAATTGAGTGTAGACCTACAAATGTCTCCCGTATATGTATTCGTTCCCTTTTTAACTCTAGTTTCTTATTGTCTGTGTTATTTTACTTGTAAGCAATCAGAACGGCAAAATAATTGTACTGGGATATGCTGTGTATGAATGGACTGCTTCCATCCATTAGCCAGTGGCTCCGAAAGCCTTCTATCAACCAATTAATAACCAAAAATATAGATACAGTACTCTAATTTATACTTTCTATACTGAATCCAAAAGCCATCTCGATATTTTTAACACCTTTTTTATTACATACAAAATGAGGTTTACTTGATTACTGAAAATTATTTTTATGTCCTCTATAAATAGCATAACTGAGAAGCGCAAGGTTTCAAAATTATTGACCGCGTAGAGAAATGAGTTGCTATAATCAATAAACGAAGGACTTTGGCGATGAGTGGCATTACAGAATTATACAAACAGCTGAAAGCAATTGTTTCCTAAACAGTTTTCTAACCTCAGAAACCTATCAACGTGGTTTATGATAGTAGTATTGTCAGAATAGCATTTCAATATTGGGAAACAGTGACTGGTTGTGTGCAGCCAGCGGGATCACTTTAACATCATATTGACAGTACGGTATAAACAGATGCGGTCATTAAAATACTGTTACAAGATGACATAGGGGCGTATCCGAGTTCTTGAGGGACGGAGGTCTTAATAAAATTAAAATAAATAAATTTTATTATTTTAATTTTGTTTACATGGCTATTATTATATTTATCTCCACTATTACTATTTTATATCTCAATGAGCAAAGTATTTAATGCCAATCTCAACTCTAATTAAAATACCTTTCTATGTCTTTCTTTGTTTATAGTAACTTTAAACACACTAATCATTAATGCATGTTCAATCTATCTGTTGCCATCAATTGAATTTCATTTCATTCACGCGTCAAGTCCAATTGTCCAGTCTGCCAGTCGCACTCTTCCCTGCACCGATGTCCGCAGACGTAGATTTTCTTTCCTTTGGTCACTTCCGGTGAAACTCGTTGCTCTTCTCGCTAGTCATCTATGGCTTAAGGCCGCACAATCGCCCAAACTCCTGACTCTCATAAACTCTCGGCTCGGAAGGCCACATTTAAATAATATCGTTGATCTTGATCTCGAAGGTTCGCCCCACCCTGAACCATGCAGAGAGAAACTTTGATATAAAACCAGAAATTTCTTCTGATAAATGCAAAAATTCAATCAGCTGAAGATTAGGAGCGCGTGCATCGCAAATCATTTATCTCGGCAGCACACTTTTCGTAAAAACATACGCGTGTCTTGGATTATAGCTCGCCTGACATTCCAACATTCATCTCTTCTCGCTGCCTGCTGTCATACAACTACTGTCCTTCTCTTCCGCTCGCTCGCGCGGGACAATAAGTAATAACACAGTGCTGCCCCTTCCTCAAGTCTGTTCCACCCTAACAAACTCTGCAAAATCAGGACCTTCATGGAGTGCTTATCGGTCGATGTGGACAACATTCGGCTTCGTCCGATCGCCTTGACGACAAATCCGAAACACCACATCATTGTTTTTCTTCAGAATTCCATATGGGACATCCCAAAAATTGTGTAGCTTCAGGCAGTGCCCTTCTCATCTCTGTGGGTTGTACAGCCACACCAGTTGTCCTTGAAATGCGAACAACACCCGACATTCTCCTATCGTACCACATCTTCATTCTGTCATTATTAACTCTGAGGTGCTGTCGAGCAAAATCATGGATGCCAATTAATCTGTAATGTAATTCGCTGGCATAATCAGGGGCTGCAGCTTCCTCTTCTGTCGGTCGGCAAAACATCAGGTCACTAGGAAAGCGTAGCTCTCTTCCAAACAGCATCCTGGAATGCGAAACCCTAATGGAAAAGTGAAATACCGATCAATAAGCAAGGAGAAACAATAGTAAATTTGCATCCCAATCCTTTTGATGTCTGCCAAATAGATCGACAGGTACTGCTCAAGAGTGCGGTTAATCCTCTCGGCCATTCCATTCCAACTGAGGATGTATGGCTGTAGTCCCAGTCTTTTTCATCACCAGAATCATTGTTACCTCCTGGAACACCGCAATTTAAAAGATTTTTCCCTGATCTGGATGGAGTTCTAGTGTTACCCCAAACCTCGAGAAGATATACTCTATTCGTGCATCAGCCAAAGTACAAGCTTCTTGTTTGGGGAGGTGAATGCCCTCCGGCCAATTTGTAAAATCAATAGATACCTATTACCTCGGTTCTGTGACAGGCAAGGGGACCAGGTATTTCTGGAAGTGACGTTGACCTCTGGTATTTTGGCCCTTCCTCGCAGTGTAGGTGTCACACATTTGGCACCACTTCTCAACATCCTCCCGACAACGAAGCCAGTAGAAAATCAGTATAACTCTGTCAAAGGCCTTATTAACATCAAAGTGCCCACTGGCTGCCACATTATGCAGTTCCTTTAAGACTTCGGGAACCCTGCATTCTGGAAATACAAACTGCAAGAGTGTGTCTTTAATCGTTACTTTCCCAGTTTATGAAAAATTACGCCATTTTTCAGAATTCAACTGTGCCCAGTATGCATTGAGTGGTGCGCTCAGACTATATATCTCTTCCTATTTTGACCGACAGCCAGCTTCCACTTTAGTAATGGCTGCAAAGTGGGGTTAATTAGTTCGATCCCATTCCAAAATATTTAAATACCAAATTACTCACCTTCGCTTGAACAAAATAATCGTAATCGTTCCACCCCCAGCATCCCTACCATTGATTCTCATTAGTACTAATTAGCCATTGAGTAACATTGGTGGTGGGGTGAAGGCCTGCCGACTAATTAACCAATGAGAATCATTGGTGTGGGTGGGGAAAATGCATTTAATTGGCCGTACGAATGTAAGTAATTGGCCAATGAGAAACATTGGCGGGTGTGGAGGGGACGAAGCAGTTGGGGAATATAATGTATATGGGAAGCGGATCGAACAAATATTAGTAATTAGCGAATGAGAATCATTGCTGGGGATGGGTGTATTTATAAACAGAGCATTCACCGTCACCAGACTGCAGGCCAAGAGGCCGAGCTGGTGGCCATATTTGATGGCGTAATGCAGAAACCTCCTGTTTTGTCATTCCTCGCAGCAGTGGCCATGTTGGATTTCCTTTTCTCGTTCCTGGTTTCTCGTTCCTTCCAGCCTCTTCATGCTTTTGCATTCCGCTTCTTTTCTTCACACTATGGCATTTCTTTCTGTCGCTCTCTCTCCCAATTCTGTATCTCTTGTTGTTTCTATGTCATAGGGATTTTCTCATATCCCTTATGTTCTCATTAATTTTCTCTCTCTAGCTTTTCGCGTCCTCCATCTTGTATGTTCCCTCATCTCGATCGTCTGCTGTAGGTGTTCATCTTTAATTACCGCGCCCACCACCAGTCGACTACTGTAGGCGACCATCTAGGATTCCCCCGATGGCCACCAGAGTGTGCATTGCTTCCGCCACTAGGCTGCTGTAGGCGGCCATCTTTAATTCTGATGCATCCAACCAGAGTGTGTGAAGTTCTACGTTGCGCAACTAGAAGCACTGGTAACGATGCGGGCAGTTTATGTTTTGATTCCGTCGTCGCCTGCAGGGCCACGCTAGCATTGGGGAGTGTAGTCAAACAGTGGCCGCCAGGAGTGCTGGTAAGTATATTTGGTTGATAGTTGTTTTCAGTACTTCAAAAACGTCGGGGGCGTTCGGGAACGTTCCAGAACCCCTTGGGTGGGTATTCGAGAGTATTGTCCACAAGACCACTGTGACATCTAGCAAAGGAGGATATTTTATGACGAATATGTGTATAGCTATTACCATCCCGAGCATTCGGACAGGTCCTAACTTAATATATATAAATCGCCAATGTATGATAAGGAGATTAAATACTGAAATTAAATGCTTCGGCCTATGCACTCCCGGCATAATACACTTGTCATCACGATGTTAAATGTCGAAGATATATAGGGAGAACTGCAGGTACCGCACTGCGCGCAGTCAGCTTTTATATAAATATAAAAAATTAATAGCACATGTACAATGTAGAGCCAAAAAATCTGGTATACGCGTGCGTATGCAAATAACCGAGGCATGGAACCAATCAGAGTAACGCAATGCGGTCGGGAGTGTCTATATAAGGCAACAAGCTACGGCAAAGTTGCTAAATCGGTTACTGCTGCCACAATGGCAGGTTATCAAGATTTAAGTGAGTTGAACGCGGTGTTATAGTCCACGCACGAGAGATGGAACATAGCATCTCCAAGGTAGTGATACAATTTGGAATTTCGCGTACGACCATTTCACGAGTGTACCGTGAATATCGGTGTTCTGGTAAAACATCAAATCTTCGACATCGCTGTGGTCAGAAAAATATCGTGAACGAACGGGACAAACGACCACTGACGAGAACCATTAAACACGACAGACGTACAACCCTTTCTCAAAGTGGCACAGATTTTGATGCAAGGGCAACATCAAGTGCCAGCCTGCGAACTATTGAATGGACCATCGTTGATATGGGCTTTCTGAGCCGAAGGCCCACTCGTGTACCATTGTTGACTGCACGACACAAAGCTTTACGCCTCACCTGGGCCCACCAACACCGCCATTGGAATGTTGATGACTGGAAACACGTTGCCTGGTCTGACGAGTCTCGTTTCCAATTGTATCGGGCGGATGGACGTGTACGGGTATGGAGACATTCTCATGAATCTATATACCCTACATGTCAATAGGGGACTGTTCAAGCTTGTGGATGCTCTGTCATGTTATGGGGTGTGTGCAGTTGGCGTGAAATGGGACCCCTGATACATCTAGATACGACTCTGACAGGTGACAGATACAAAAGCATCCTGTCCGATCACCTGCACCCATTCATTCATGTCCATTATAGATTCAGACGGACATAGACAATTCCAGCAGAACAATGCGACACCCCACACGTCGAGAGTTGCTACCGAGTGGCTCCAGGGACACTTTTCTGAGTTTAGATATTTCCATTGGCCACCTAAATCACCAGACATGAACATTATTGAGCATATCTGGGATTCCTTGCAACGTGCTGTTCAGAAGAGATCTCCACCGCCTCGCACTCCTATGGATTTGTGGATTGCCCTGCAGGATTCATGGTGTGAAATGCCTCCTGCATACATTCAGACATTAGTCGAGTCCATGCCATGTGGTCTTGCGGCACTTCTACGTGCTCGCGGGGGCCCTACAGGATATTAGGCAAGTGTACCAGTTAATTTGGCTATTCAGTGTACTATACCTATTCCGATCCGCGTGAGTGCTGCCATCTAATTAAAAACTACATTCGCATGTAATATACATCCATGCATACACACACACAATTGCGCAACACGCACATGCGCGGTGATCGCGCACGCGTGCACTTCTGTATCTCCGACATGTCCATGCACTTAGCGTGGCATGATACAAATCCTGCCCATGCACGCTATACTAGAGTCGCGCCGTGATTATCAAGTATGCCTTAAGCTGACTTACAATCATAGTTGGTTGTAATTTCCGAACTGTTGAAGATACAGTCAGCACATTCATAACATAGGCATCACCCTCGACGACGAAAAGGACTACCAGGTTAAGTACGTCTGAAGCCCTCTTATAATCATAGTTGGCTGTCATTTCCGAACCATATAAGAGATAGTCACGAAATTCATAGCATAGAAATCCCCCTCCCCCCCATCACGAAGATCAACAGAGCCGCAGGTACCAACCCGCCCTTTACCCACTTGTAATCATAGTTGTTTGCCATTTCCCAACCAACGAAGCTATACTAACAAAATTCAGAACATAGTCATCGCCCGTGACCATGAACTGGGCCACAGGGCCAAGCACGCCTTAAGCCCACTTATAAGCATTTTTTCCCACCATTTTTCACCCACTGAAGATATATTCATATCATAAACATCACCTCTGATGAAGAAAGGTTGGTATTTCTCAAGAAAACCTTAAGGCATCTACAAGCATAGTCGACCGTCATTTTCCTGGCCACCAAAGCTAAAGTCTCCAAATTCATAACACAGACATCGCCGCCGACAAAGAACATGATGGTTGTATCAGGTACGACCGAAGCTCTCGTATGAGCATAGTTGGCTACAATTTTCCAACCACCGAAGCTATAGTCACCAAATTCATATCATATACATCAACTCTGCTAACAAACAGGATGGTAGGGTCATGCATACTTTAAGCCCTTTTATAAGCATAGTTGCCCGATATTTACCTCACACCAAAATTACAGCCACAAAATTCATATCCCACGCATCGCTCCTGACATCGAATGTCTCCACTGACCAAGGTCATGATTTTTTCTGGAATTTTAAAATTAAAAAAATAAATTGATTATTTTTTGTTTTGACAGTACATTTTGTTCGAAATGGTGTATAGTTGTAAAATTCAAGGACGTGTTACGTTAATTGCCAAGGTCAAGGTTGATTGTTGTCATGGTTATGGCTATTGTGAGTGAGGAAAATGGATTTTCTCCGAGTGTTGCCATGATTGTTTTATAAACAAAATATAACTTTTTTCCCCTTCAGCCCTAGCATAGATATCGTCCAAAATGGTGGTAAAAGGTCAAGTTCGAGGTCGCATTATATAATGGTTTCTGCTATTGCGAGCTGGGCAAATGGATTTTCTCAGTGTGTTCGCATGTTTTTTCTTCATCCTTAAAAATAAGTATGTGTATATAAAATTTAAAACGAAATAACTTTTTTACAAGCGTTATATAAAAGAATTCCTTTCATAAAGGTAAATGTATATGTGACTCGGCTGATTTGCCACCCTGCAGCCTGACTCTTCTCATGACTAGTGTATGTATCATCCTTTAGACTCGTTGAGAGTGGCACATTTCCTACACCATCGGTTGACCATCTGGCTACCTTAGAGATTCTCGAGATGTTAGTTGATTACATAATGTGGGACAGGGTGGACGCATTCCACCGCTAGTGATGCGGGTTGTGAGTGTTGGCTGTAATATGAATTGGACGGTTTCATCCCGATCTGTTCGTAAGGAACTCGTTTGCTATTTTGCCGTACTAGGCATGGCTGCGAGGTCTTGATTAGCATTATCTAACGCGACGTACAACGCTCGACTCTTGGGCAATATGCGCTGGTTTGTGAGTTCTTATAACTAGTTTCCTTTACATTGTATTGTTATATCTGTTTGCAACGGTGTATGGCAGGGTTGACCTTGGCGCTCTCCTGCTTCACGACTCTACCATAGTAATTCATTTTAGACTAACATAATGTACGTTGCTCAGTGATCGCACATTATGCGTTGGACGTTTGGTTATTTTAACTTGTTTTTTTTTGTATGTCGCTGTCATCATTGCGTAGCAGTGTCGACTATGTCGTTGCTGTGCATTGCGACCGTAATTTTTCTGGGCCATATGGACCTACAGAAGTTATAATCAACAAACTTGTACTGACAACATGTAAAGTGAAAAACCAAGATGTTGCAACTAGTCAGGACGGAGAGAACGCGATGAGGCCTCCAAAACTACTGGTGATGATGGAAACTATACCGATGATGATGAAGAGCCAGAATCTGCAAAGCAAAAGCATACATGCGATGAGGGCTACTTCAAGATAGGACAGACAAAAATTAGGTTTCGAACCCAGTTTTCTGGTCCAGAGGTATCTCTCAATGTGCTCATCACAGAAAACATACTTTCATCCTTCTGCGAAGGACGTCGTCCAGTATAGCTGCTTATTTTCTGAAGACTTCAATGACTTGGCTGGTAGACTACTGATGTTGGTTCAGTTGCAAAATAACTAGATGTATTTCTGTCAGTGAAGAGATAAATTCGATTATTGATGAACTCGGAGCTAGATGCTATATTGAATAACATGTTATGTATGTGTGATTTTGTTAAGAATCTTAACAAATGCATAACTCTCCCCCAATCACCGCAGGCATATAGAGGCTTGGTATGATGTCACTAGATTTTGTGTACCTAGTTTGAGTTAGTTCCTGAATCTTGCGGCTGTTGTATGATGTGTTTGGTACTTAAATACTTAGATACAATAGAGAAGTTTTAATTGTGTATCATATCGTATTTTTTTCCAGTGAAATATTTGGGCTCACTATCGGATTGAACATACACCACTTTATTCTCAAGGTTGGTGCACTGTCTTCAGCATTGCGAGGGTAAATATATTTTCAGATGACTGAAAAGCAGAGTAAATACTTAATTGAAATATATATGTTGGGTTGCTTTCTTGCTGGACAATACAAAGTTCATACATTTATTGTTATTTATATATAAATGGCACTGAATGGAAATAAGTACATGTATATAATATTTAGAACTAAATAAATTGTTACCTTGTACTGCATAACTCAATTCCTCTCGTATTGGAAAGTGCATATTTATGACTTGGCTGGTGTACCACCTTGGAGCCTGATGCATCTTTCTCTCGGCTAGTGTTCTGTGCCATCCATTCAACTTTGCAAGATCTGCACGGTGGCTGTGCTGCGAGCCGACCACCTGGGCTGCCTTTCAGATTCTCACGATGTTAGTTGATCGCACAACGTTGGCTGGGTCGGATGTATTCCGCTGCTAGTGTTGTGAGTGTTGGCTGTACAATGAACGTGATGGTTTCGTTTCAGTCGGTTCGTAAGGAAGTAGTTTGCTATTCTGTTGTACTAACCAGGACCGCTGGTATTGTTTAGCATCCTTAATACAGCGTACAGCAACCAACGCTTGTGTAATATATGATTGCGCTGGTTGGTAAGTGCTTATAACTGTTTTCCTTTATATTTTATTTTCATAACAGTGTGCATCAATGTGTAGCAGTGTTGTCTTTATCGCACCTGTAGTTCTTGGCTTCGCAAAATTATTTTTTTGTCTAACATGATGTACGGTGTTCGATGCTCGCGCAATATACATAGGTTGTTAAATGCTTATAACTATTTGCTTTATAATTTTTTATATCTGTTTGCATCAGCACATGGCATTGAAGTCTCTCCTGCGCAACTAATGGTTTTAAATGTATGTTGTTTCGTGGCAAGCAAATGAACACAGTATTTACAAGTCGCGTAAAGTGTATCGCACTTGATGCACTGTAGTCATTTTTGAGGTTGGTCCGTGTGAACATACCATATTTTCCTGTTGCCGGGCATTCCAGCTTTTACTAAACTTTTTGGCATGATAGCAACACAGATATCACTATTTTGGACTGTAGCTCCATCCAAAATTTTTTTATATATATTGTGACTCGTTATGTCATCATCCTCTATATGTACTTTCATAGATTTTAGTGCTTTATTGTTTGTTACGTGACTGATTCCTCGTGTACATGATGGTTTAATATATTTTACACTCGGTTTATTCAACCCTCGCATTAGGCGGAAGGTGTTTATTTATATTAACATGTACATTTTTTAATGTAACATGCGACTACATATGTCTTGTTATCGGTGCAATTGTACCCCCCTTAATTTTGTTTTCTATGTATGGCTGGTTCTTAAGTGTTACCAATGCTAACGATGACTCGGGCCGCCGGCCCTGGTGTTGGATTGATGATCTTTGTTTATATTACAATGAAAGAATGTTGCCATTACCCACGACTATATGCATCATGCTCGCAGTGCATTTGTATATACCTTGATCGTTCGCATATAGTTGTTTGTTGTATGTTACCAATGCTAACGTTTATTCATCTACATATTTTCGCATTTATAGATACAAACTGGATGTCAGTGGGCGAAAGGAGGCTAGCTGTCACTGATGGACAGCTGCGGTAGCAGACGACAAGGGCGGCAGTGGACTATTGTCGAATGCATGCAGAATGCATGCAGATCGATGCGTAAGTGTGTGCTATTTCAGACCCTACACTCCTACAGGCATTGGTAACCTTGTGTGTGTGCATGATTCTTACATGTTCCCTGAATTCAAAGTTTCGGAAATTTTGCCCATTTATGCTTATAACAGGGCTTACAGCCAAATTGTCCCCATCTTCTTATTTGCATTTGGAAGTGATGCCTGTAATATGAATGTGACAACTGTGGCTTTAGCAGATAGGAAATAACATACCTCTAGGAATACTTAAGGCGTAATTTACCTCACTGTCCTATTCGATGTCGCGAGCGATGTCTGTGATATGAATTTCGTGGCTGTAGATATGGTAGGTGGGAAATGTCGGGCAAATATGATTATCATAGGGCATAAAGTGTACTTGACACTGCCATCCTGTTTGTCATTGGAGTTGATGTCTATAATATGAGTTTGGTGACTATTGCTTCGGAGGGTGGGAAATGTCCTTCTACTGAGATTTTAAGAGGCCTTAAGGTTTCATTGATGCTACTGCCCTGCTCTTCATCAGAGGTGATGTTAATTATATGAATTTGACTTCGGTAAGTGGAAAATTGTGGGAAACTATGCTAATAACTGGACTTAAGGTGTGCTTCACCCTGCAGCCCAGTTCATCGTCAAGGGCTATACCAATGTTGTGAATTTAGTGACTATAGCTGTGGTGGGTGGGAAACGGCGGGCAACAATGCTTATAAGTGGTTTTAGGAAGTGCTTGACCCTGCGGCCGTGTTCATCGTCGGGGGTGATATCTATGTTATGAATTTGGTGACTATCTTAAACAGTCCAGAAATTACAACCATCTATGCTTATAAGTGGGCTTAAGACATGCTTAAGGGGCACGCGGTGCGACTCTAGTCTAGCGTGCATGGGCAGGCTTCGCTCCACGCCGTGATTAATGCATGGACAACTAGGAGATACAAAAGTGTGCATGCGTGTGATCGCCACGCATGTGCGTTACAGCGCAATTATGGGTGTGAATATGCATGTTACATGCGAATGTAGTTTAAATTACTTGCCAGCGCTCATGCATACCTGAATTGGCATATTCATATTACAATTGCAATACATTTTTTTATATTTAAACTTTACAATTTCAAAGTGTGTGCTTTAGCACACGGTGCCCGCAGTTTTTATCTATGTGTTTAGACATTAGACATTCAGAGAAAAGGCATGGGTGACAAGAAAAAATGTTAGAAAGCATCAGAAAAACAGAAGAATGGNTGTTAGCAAGCATCAGAAAAACAGAAGAATGGAAGGAATATGAGAAAACCAAGGGATATAGAGGGCGAGAGAGAACGGGCGTGGGTGAGAGAAACTAGAAGGAATGAGAGAATTTGCATGATGGGGCAATGAACTCAAACAATCTTCAGACATTTGGATGGTGCCGGCATAGAATGACAGCGTGATATCGACAGTATATTTTATTTATAGTATGTATAATGTTTTCTTTAAATGCGTGACCTGTCTATGTATGGATTGATGCATGTTACATGCGAATGTAGTTTTTAATTAGTTACCAGCGCTCACCCGGACTGGAATAGGCATTGTACAATTGATATTCATTTTTTATATAAAAAAACGTATCAGCATGCTGTGCAGTGCCTGTAGTTTCTCCTATNGATTGTACAATTGCTATTCATTTTTTTATATAAAAAACGTATCAGCATGCTGTGCAGTGCCTGTAGTTTCTCCTATATTTATTCGACATTAAACATCGTGATGAAAAGCTTATTACCTGGGGAGTGCGTAGGCCGAAGCGAGTATTTATTTTATTTCCTCTCGTAATCACACATTTGCGATTTTTATATATAAAGTCAGGACTTGTCGAAATGCTAGGGATGGTAATAACTATATATGTATTCATTATTAAACATCCTCCTTTCGTAGATGTTGCAGTGGTCTTGAGAACTATATGTTCAGCTGCCGACCCAAGTGGTGCCGGAACGATCCCGCATGCCTCGAACGTTTTTAAGTCCTAAAAACCACTAATAACAAAAAATTAATTTCTGGCGCTCTTGGCAGCCGCCATTTGAATTACACTCCCCGGTGCTAGCGTGCACCTGCAGGCGACGATTGAACCAACACCCACAAAATGGCNGCCGCCATTTGAATTACACTCCCCGGTGCTAGCGTGCACCTGCAGGCGACGATTGAACCAACACCCACAAAATGGCCGCAACGAAACCAGCGTTCCTAGTTGGGCACAATAGAATTTCACACACTCTGGTGGTGGGCGTGGGAAGAATTAAAGATGGCCGCTTTCAGCAGCCGACTGGCGGCAGGCGTGCAGACTCTGGTGGCGAGTGTGTTGCTGAGTCAGAAGTTGTAGTGCAGAAGACAAGAGATTCAACGCGTGCTATTTGGGCACGCATGAACATGGCTACTAGTAAGTCAGAGGCTAGTGACAGTGTGCATAGGAGTTTGCAATCTAGCCTACATGTCACTGAACCCAAGGTTTAATCGCACTCTAATTGTTATTTCTGCAACTAACTTAACCAACACGAGGACTATTTTCATCGGCGTTAAAAAGCGCGTGCGATGAACGTATACCAAGTATCGACGGCTCTGAACGGCTCTCAGGCTAATTAATCGACTGGCTGTCTGGAAGGCTGTGTGGCGTTGTCATGGCACCGCGAGCCTGGAATGTATACAAGGTTCTCTCGCAGTTCTGCCAACTGCTGGTTGTGCACATCGGTGCTCCCAACGGCTGAAAACTGATTNTGTATACAAGGTTCTCTCGCAGTTCTGCCAACTGCTGGTTGTGCACATCGGTGCTCCCAACGGCTGAAAACTGATCGCTATAGAATAAAACATTCTAGTATTTGAATATTTGAGACCCGATGGTCTTAAGTCTCTTTTAATGATCTGAAAAAAGGAGTATTGGTATTACTAGCTTGAAAAACCATGCATTTATGTAGTAAATGCACTGACTGATAAATCATAACCAGATTCTCAAATTATGTGCTTCCAAATCACGTTGTTATATATGTTAGTCAATTTAAGGTTTAAAAATGGATATTTTTGTGCCTAACAACACCTTGAGTATAAAGTAGGCATAACCTTAACTTATTTATGGTGAAAGTGATTTTTCATCAAAATGTTTTATAACAAGATATATCTCAAATATCTGTAACATATATTACTCATCATTCTAGTAAAGTTGTGTACTCGCAATTCACGGAAGATTTATGTTGCAGTAACTGACACCTGGTTGGTCCAGTCAGACCCAATAATAAGAAACAGACCTGCTAAAGCGCACAAAGAATATTGAAAACTGTTATGAAATCAGATTATTTTCCAGAAAATCATTAGTTCTAGTTAAATTCGTTATTTTTGTACTGAACGAATATATTATATTTTCTCTACTTTATATTATAGAACAATACTTCAAACTGTTTTAAAGTTACGTAATTGTTTTGACCGGAACACAGGTTAATGCTTGGTATTCAAGCCACAGCAAACCGGCACGCACATTGTGCCAGCGCTAATGATATTTCTTTGTTGGGTTTGCCTCTCTTTTTTTTTGTCAATTGATGTTTTATTTGATGTATGGCAAAGCCTGGCATTTGCCGCCCAGCTGTAAGGTAATTTCAGTAGTATTCGATGTAAGCAGTGGTTTGGGTAATTTGTTATGAAGGGTGGCAATGAAGTAAATGCACGGATATTTTAACTTATGTGTATAATTTACAATGTTCTAAACACATTCTTAGTTTTCAGGAACTATTTGGAAACCAGAGTTTGATTTTTGAAATTTTCGAATTATTTTATAAAAGTTTTACTATGTAGTTTTAATTTGTTTGATAACTAACAATTACTGTNTTTTTGAAATTTTCGAATTATTTTATAAAAGTTTTACTATGTAGTTTTAATTTGTTTGATAACTAACAATTACTGTAGATCACCAGGGCGTGTTGTGTGTAGGGCGTGGTAGTTTAGCAGACTGGATCATTGTCTTATAACATCAAAACTTTTGAAGGAATTACGTTAAGTAGATATTTTTTAACTACGCCACTGTGGTACTGTGTAGTCGCGGTTTCTTCACACTTTTTGAACCAAACCTGTGAAAAATTACCCCATGTATAACGTACATGGTTGTTGGCTAAAGATATAATGTATCACACACAAATATATCATATACTCGTGTTAGGAAAAAGAACATTATTCATTGTTACACTAATATTTTACTTATAATTTATTAATAAATTATAATACGTCATTTGTAATTCNAAAGAACATTATTCATTGTTACACTAATATTTTACTTATAATTTATTAATAAATTATAATACGTCATTTGTAATTCATATGAATAAACAAGGGAGAAAATAGGTGTGTTGGTAATGTACAGTAATATAATGTTAGTAAACTACGTCCCCACGAATGCGGTGGTCTGGAGAGAGAGAGAGAGAGAGAGAGAGAGAGAGAGAGAGAGAGAGATTCCTAAACTCGCTTAAGCTTTGCTTGCACGAGGCGGAGGAATATTCTGGGAGTGGAACTCTAGCAGGGCTTCTGACAAGTTGGAAGTCACAGTGAATTGACTATAAGTGATGTCGAGTGAAAACGGGAGAGCCCTGTGAAAACCCACCGACCAGCGGCATCGTCCGGCACAATCCCACGTGCCAAAATCCGGATTCGCCCAGGTGGGAGGCAAGTAGTTTGACCACTACACCAGCGCGGACCATAGGAAATGTAACATACTGAGAATGAGTTTTGGATTTATGTGATTTAAATAACTTGAAAATGTTTCATAAGTTATTAAACCAATTATACGAAAATTAAAATCCAGAATAACATTTCTCTAATATAGATCATTACAAATAATAACTACTTACGAACATTTTATTGTAACTAATTCGAAGAAATTTACAACTGTTTTTATAGGTCCCGTAATAAAGTGGAGCTGGCTCAGAATTGCGTTGTTACGATTGTGTTTATACAACAACAAGATCCGCCCCCAAACTGAATGCCTCCTCGGGCAAGCTTGGAGATGTCACAACGTGAATGGATTAATTGCGTGCAGCTAATTTAACCTTTAAAACTATTACGAGCGAAGAAGCAACAACAGACATCCGAGACGGTCACAATCGCCTGCAGAATTTTTGAACTACCGACTTACAGTGGAAACATTCAAGGTAAAGTATTACTATTAAAGCAACGCTGCACTTTCAATGAAACAAGTGGTTATCATTAAAAAATATAATTGTAATATTTAAACTTTAGTTCGAATTGCTTTTTCCTATGCGATTATAGGTAAATAATGCGTTGATACCATGTGCTTTATTTTCAAAACAATAAAGAAGCCATTGACTATCTTTTAGCGCCAGCCGTTCTAAACTACATCGAACAGAATGTACCAGAACATTAATACAGCAGACAAAGTCTTTGTTGCAGCATTTTGACACGTACCATTGTAGCTGTCCTTAAAATTAACTCTCAAAAATTGAAATAGTGATTTTAATAGCGTGGCTGAGAATTAAGAATTTTCGAGTTCTCAAAGTCGCGAACCATATGAGAGCATTATTATTAGCTTCGTAAGATAACATTATATTTTAAAGTGGGCAAATCTCAGGTGAATACGTGAAACATAGACACACAAATTACAAACTTATTTACCTGGCATTTCTGTTCAAATCTGCGCCGATTTGATTTCCTTCTGAGCGGTGAGTAGTGGTTTTATGTTTTCATTGTAAGTCCATGGCAACGTAGCTGAAGACATTAGACACACAACTACGTGTCAGTAAATTAAGTTGCACATTTATATCATATTAAACACGTGTTTACACTTGTCTGACTGGTATTTTTAAGTTACCGTGAAATTTCGCTATCGCTGTTGTCCACCTAATTCACTATTTGATATATCATGAATCGTAATAAACATTCCGCAAAAGTTGTAATTTTATCGAAAATAAAACTAATTTTAATAGTTCGTTCAAGTGGGAACATCACCTTGTGGTAACAACGATCAGCTAAATGTAATACGGTCCCTCCCAATAATTTCAAAATACTAAATTTTGTATAAGTAAACTACACGTTTGATGGAACCTGGAGGCCATTTCCTATTGATACATAATTATTAAATTTGAAGTATACTTTTCTAAAACGTAAAAAGTCTCAATAATGACAAATCAATGTTATTCCCATTTCTCTGAAGAATAAGCAGTGCTTTTAATTCTTTATTTGTTCTCTTAACGTGTTCGCAAATAGAGGAACATTCTTATTTATCGAATAACCCTCACGTTGAAGTAGATTATTAAATAGACCCGTGTCCATAAAATAGTCTTTTACGCGTTCTCATTTTATGAACATGACAGACGTCGTTTAAAGACAATATTATTCCTGGGTAACTATAACCAATTAACTTACACATGCCACTTTTCGTTCTTGCTGCATTACTTAAATTAAACCCGCTGGTAATTAAAATTATAATTAAAATTAAACTAAAATGTCCCCCCCACCAATTCCCTCGAAGAGAAGAAAAGTAATGAAAAGTAACGAGTCGCTCTGAGTGATTTTTAGGTTTATTGAATACAAACTGGATTTAAAAAGTATATTGCAGGTGCCAGATAAGAGTGTAAAATTCGCAAAATTATGTCTCTCATTGCAATCAGTTTTACAACAGACATCATTCTTGTTTTATCTATTCTGCGCAAGTAATTTGACTAATATCTCTAAGCAAATTACTTGTTCCTACCTATATGATTTTTAAGTACCACGAGAATATAAAAAATAAATAATTTTTAATTCAGTTTATGGCTAGATGTTGCTATTATATAAAGCTGGCNTTTTTTAATTCAGTTTATGGCTAGATGTTGCTATTATATAAAGCTGGCATTTTCCATAAGACAACGCCTGCTTGCTTTTCAATATATAATAATATTAAAGTTTGTTTTGTTTTTCGTAGAGCGTATCAATATTAATTTAATGCATGAAAGTGTCAACAGCTTCACTTTGACTTACTCAGGAAGTACAGGAAAGTAAACATGTTCCAGGTGAAAGGCACTTATGGACATCACTTGTGGGTAGTATGATTGGCGTAGCTTTCCGCGCCCCCATTCGACAGATATATAATGCTAACATCACATATCAGTAAGTTGTTACTCACTGGCAGCCAGAAGTGCGCCAAGCACGAGTACAGCNATATATAATGCTAACATCACATATCAGTAAGTTGTTACTCACTGGCAGCCAGAAGTGCGCCAAGCACGAGTACAGCGTACACCAGAATGTTATATCATCTATCGAAGCACGTTCAAGATCTTCACACGTTATTTTTTAGGTTTGGTGGATGATACTTAATTGTTTTCTGGCATAAAATTGATAAAAAATTTAGTTTTTTGTATAATAACATTCATCGTGTTTCTTTAAACGTAAATATGGGGATTTATCTTAAAAGCTTGATTCGTACAAATTTCAGGAAATAATTTTTAAAATACTTTTCTCTTAAGTATTTCTAGAAGTCACAGGATTGACTTGTTAGAATTTATTTGACATCTAACAGTTGGTAGAACTGCGGTATAGGTTCATCTTCCAGCTAGGTTAAATTTAAGTTGTTTTCCAAAAGTTAAAATTGAAATACGGCAGAACCGCAGAGCAAATTTACAAGAAATATTTTTTTGTGAAATTCTAATAACAAGAACAATTACTGTGATCTGTAGCCAACATATTGATTACGTTTAATTTTGATATTTGTACAAAAACAGATATGAATTTTAAACTCCTATATTTACATATATTCATTCCATAACNACGTTTAATTTTGATATTTGTACAAAAACAGATATGAATTTTAAACTCCTATATTTACATATATTCATTCCATAACAAAAAGGATGTAACATGGCAAGTATGTATAACGAGTGATAAGCCCCTCGACTGTCGCTAGAACATGTGCAGGATGTTCCTGGGTGGTGATGAGGGCATGCACAGTGAGGACATGCGCAGTGAGACATGCGCAGTGAGACATGCGCAGTGAGGCATGCGCAGTGTTGAGGGGGCACGGAGTAGTGACTCTCCGAACACAAGCACCGCGCGAGGAAACACGCTACTCTCCCATTAAAGAGGAATAGACTAGTGACCTTACTTTTGTTATATAAACATTATCTGCGAATAAACTTCGTGCTCAAATCAATCACNACGTTTAATTTTGATATTTGTACAAAAACAGATATGAATTTTAAACTCCTATATTTACATATATTCATTCCATAAGAAAAAGGATGTAACATGGCAAGTATGTATAACGAGTGATAAGCCCCTCGACTGTCGCTAGAACATGTGCAGGATGTTCCTGGGTGGTGATGAGGGCATGTACAGTGAGGACATGCGCAGTGAGACATGCGTAGTGAGACATGCGCAGTGAGGCATGCGCAGTGCAGAGGGGGCACGGAGTAGTGACTCTCCGAACACAAGCACCGCGCGAGGAAACACGCTACTCTCCCATTACANACATGCGCAGTGAGACATGCGCAGTGAGACATGCGCAGTGAGGCATGCGCAGTGTTGAGGGGGCACGGAGTAGTGACTCTCCGAACACAAGCACCGCGCGAGGAAACACGCTACTCTCCCATTAAAGAGGAATAGACTAGTGACCTTACTTTTGTTATATAAACATTATCTGCGAATAAACTTCGTGCTCAAATCAATCACAGCGAGAAAATATTTTATGCTATGATTGAAAATAAAGGGTCATAAATTATATAAATAATTTGTTACTTACAATTTAATCTTGATCTTTAAAGTGTAAAAATTATTATCGTTTAGTTATTTTATCCATGAATTTAACACTTTTAGATATTAGTTTCTATAGAAAAGTTTTAAAATTGTTTANCAAAAACAGATATGAATTTTAAACTCCTATATTTACATATATTCATTCCATAAGAAAAAGGATGTAACATGGCAAGTATGTATAACGAGTGATAAGCCCCTCGACTGTCGCTAGAACATGTGCAGGATGTTCCTGGGTGGTGATGAGGGCATGTACAGTGAGGACATGCGCAGTGAGACATGCGCAGTGAGACATGCGCAGTGAGGCATGCGCAGTGTTGAGGGGGCACGGAGTAGTGACTCTCCGAACACAAGCACCGCGCGAGGAAACACGCTACTCTCCCATTAAAGAGGAATAGACTAGTGACCTTACTTTTGTTATATAAACATTATCTGCGAATAAACTTCGTGCTCAAATCAATCACAGCGAGAAAATATTTGATGCTATGATTGAAAATAAAGGGTCATAAATTATATAAATAATTTGTTACTTACAATTTATTCTTGATCTTTAAAGTGTAAAAATTATTATCGTTTAGTTATTTTATCCATGAATTTAAAACTTTTAGATATTAGTTTTTATAGAAAAAGTTTTAAAATTGTTCAAATGTATAGTAAATTGTTGTTTTTTTCTGTTTGCGTTACTTTTTATAAATTTGTTTTTTCAGTGAAACATTGAATTCTGTTTGGATTGATTAAAATGTTACATTTGTAAATAAAGTTTATAGTTTACGAATTCATACGCTGACTAATAATCCTAAAATATATAAAATATATTTAGATGTGTTTTTACACGCGAGCAGGTTCTTGCAGTCTAGTGCGTAATAGTGTATTGTTGCCAACACACACGTTGATGAACAGCAGAGGACACGACTAATATTCGCAACGCAGCAGCTGGTGCCACGCCGGTACTCCTCTCCCAGGACACACGTGCGTGTGGCGGCAGCACTGAGGCGACCCACTTCCTGATACTAGCTTACATACTCCGCATGTAGCCACCTATCTATGTCAGAACGTGCATGTACCATACTCCAGAACTACACTGGAGAGCCAGAGAAACTGGTATAGGCGTGCGTATTGTTATGGTGTGATCAGGCCTTAGCTGAACGGCTTGCCTGATCGCTACTCAATTAACAACCTATATAAATTAATAAATTGTAGGAATTGCCATCATAAAATAGAGATATATCATTTATAATTCTTTGTATCACTATAATTTAAGATTTTAATTTTTATAGAAAACGAACTATTTGTACAATTTTCTACTTTTAATAGATATCATTATCTGTTATTGACACATATTTCTTGCATAATAGGTACAATTTAATACTTCAACATTTTGTTTTGTTATTTATATACTTGTGTATATGTTACTGTAAGCATCCTTTCCATTTCCTTCTTAAGTATTGAAACATATAAAAAAAAAACCAGCTGCAACATATTTTTTTTTTTTTGCATTTTTCTAATAATTAATTAAATAATATTCTACGTTTCGATACCATCCCATAGTTGTGTCCTAACCCCGTGACGTCACGTACCGTTTAGTATATAACAATTTTCTTAACACATCACTATTATGTCAGTGTTCTAACATGTATTCATTTTACAGCACGTGTATTTCATGTACAAATACACATAATAATTGTTGTAACGGGGAAAGCAGTTAACTTACCAAATTTAAATTCTTCTAATTTTAAAATATTGCTTTATATTTTCATTGTGATTATTGATTCATATATTTTCCTTCATTCTTTACCAGCATTGATGTTATTAACGAGCCACGCCAAGTACCACTTACGGACTCACGAACTCGAGAAAGGCTGACGTGTTCGCGAACCGCCTGCATGGCATCTGCTGCCCTCGCGTGGAAGACACTTTGCACACCCAGCGGAAATGCAAGTTCACGAACCTCAATGTCACTGTAAACACACAGGTCAGCATTTGATCGGCCTACCTTGCCCGAGGACTACACGAAGGCAACTGGCAGTTCCTTATACTTAAATTATCCGTCTACTTTAATTCCTTTCAAATATGTTTCCTACCATATCGAAGAGGACTTCAACACAATCAATATTCCTACTGCCACAACATGAGCCCGGCACCTCCCAGTCATCTACATAATCCACACGGACTCTAGGGCGAGATGGGGGCATCTCGTTAGCTGAACGGCTTGCCTGATTACACCTTCAAACGTTAAACCTGTAAACGAGCGGGATTGCAACACCGACATTTGGTCGTCGATCCTTGCGAAAGAACACAGTTGCAGAAATCCCATCCACCGGTCACTGAGCTGGCCGCAGAACCACGCGCTTGATATAGACCGGCGTAACATCCGTAACAGGCGTCGTTTCGTCTTTTGTCCTTTGGGCGTCGACCCGACCAGCGAAGCATCCCAGGAAGCTGGGTGTGTCCAGCCGTCGTTAACCGTCTCGTAGAATCAGCCTCCGGCAACATTAACTAGGTGATGACTTTCCTGTTAGGTTTAAATAAAATGGCATGAATTAAATGTAATGCATAATCATCTTGGTATTCATTTTAAAGCTCCTCCGATCAATAGTCATTTAAATAGCTACTGTATAATCTTCATATAATAAAACTCATCTTATACTGTTGTACTCTTCTGAATCATGAGTCATTATTGACTCATGATTCAGATTGACAATACTAACTTTCACGTTTCTGAAAAGCTTAGTTCGTAACAGTATGCAAATAACAGACGTATGGAACCAATCAGAGTAATGCGATGCGGTCGGCAGCGCCTATACAAAACAACAAGCGTCTGGCAAAGTTGCTAAATCGGTTACTGCTGCTACAACGGCAGGTTATCAAGATTTAAGTGAGTTTGAACATGGTGTTATAGTCGGCACACGAGAGATGGGACATAGCACCTCCGAGGTACCGATACAATTAGGATTTTTGCACACGACCATTTCACGAGTGTACCCTGAATATCGGGAATCCGGTCAAACATCAAATCTTTGACAACGCTGTGACCGGAAAAAGATCGTGAACGAACGGGACAAACGACGACTGACGAGAATCATAAACGTGACAGAAGTGCAACCCCTTCTCAAATTGGCGCAGATTTCAATGCTGGGGTATCAACAAGTGTCAGCGTGCGAACTATTCAACGGACCATCATTGATATGGGCTTTCGGAGCCGAAGGCCCACTCGCGTACCGTTGTTGACTGCACGACACAAAGCTTTACGCCTCGTCTGGGGCCACGAACACCGCCATTGGACTATTGTTAACTGGAAACACGTTGCCTGGTCTGATGAGTCTCGTTTCCAATTGTATCGGGTGGATGGACGTGTACAGTTATGGAGACATCCTCACGAATCCATGGATCCTACATGTCAATAGAGAATTGTTCAAGTTGGTGGAGTCTCTGTCATGGTATGAGGCGTGTGCAGTTGGCATGAAATGGGACCCCTGATACGTCTAGGTATGACTCTGACAGGTGACAGATACATAAGCGTGCTGTCCGATCACGTGCACCCATTCATGTCCATTGTGCATTCCGACGGACGTGGACAATTCAAGCAGGACAATTCGACACCCCACACATCAAGAGTTGCTAACGAGTGGCTCCAGGAACACTCTTCTGACATTAGACACTTGCATTGGCCACCTAAATTACCAGACATGAACATTGTTGAGCATGTCTGGGATGCCTTGCAACGTGCTGTTCAGAATTCAGAAGAGATCTCCACCGCCTCGCACCCCTTTGGATTTGCGGACCGCCCTGCAGAATTCACGGTGTGAATTGCATCCTGGATACCTTCGAACATAAGTTGAGTCGATGCATAGTCATCTTGTGGCACTTCTGCGTGCTTGTGGGGGCCCTACACGATATTAGGTAGATGCACCAGTTGTTTTGGCTCTTCAGTCTACAGCGCAACAGAACAGCTGGTGCCACGCCAGTACTTCTCTCCCAGGACATACGTGCGTGTGGCAGCAACACTGAGGCGACCCACTTCATGATACTAGCCAACATACTCCACATGTAGCCACACATCTACGTCACAAAGTGCATGTGCCATACTCCAGAACTACATCACCACTTGCCAAAGTTGTGTGGCTCCAAGAATTTAGCGTCTGTCCATTTCTGAAAGTAGAATCCTTCTCTGGTTTGTGCCGTAGGCACAACGGAATAAAATTTAAAAAATGGAGTCATTCCGTTGAAATGATAATTACATTGATAAATTTTATTTCTGATAATATTAGCTTACAGTAATTGTAATAAACTAATTCTGAATACAATTTAAATCAATAATGAATAAGTAATTTTTTCTTACAATATAATGCTATGAACATATAATTTTTTTCATTTATTCCTAATAACGTCCCACATCAAGTTCCGTGGTTGATAATGGAATGGCATTCCTGCATGCATTTTCATATATCTAACCAGCTATTCAAGAGAGCATCTTCGTGCCGAAGGAAATGCACGTGCTGTCTGGACTACGGATGTCATTTTTAATCACGAAATACTTAACGAACAATTGCCTCACTAAACAATATAAGTTAGTTAAAATTATCAAATGTATGTGGAGATGTCTTCAGCTGTATCACATTAACGTATCGTGAACGCAACTTGTTTATCAGTTCAGCTAAGCACTTCCTACGACAGATTGAGGGCGGGCAGGAAGCATCTTATTGGTTAATTTCCGGCAATAATATTGGGAGCCGGTCGGAAGGCAGCGGCGCGGACACGCGGTGAAGGAAGGCAACGTGTTACCGTTCTGAATGTTCACTCCCTTCATAACGGAGTTTCCGAGGCAGCCAGACATTTCAGGATGATTTCAATTTTTAAGTAGACAGAAAAATCCTGTTAGCGCCTGTTTAGGTTATCTACATAAGTGGAATTATATCAGTATATATATGAACTATTGAGTGTGGGCCGATACACACAATACGATGTAAGATGTTTTTTTGTTAGAGAATTGAAAAAATTCCTAAATTCCCTGACACAAAGTCATTATATTATGCTGGCATATTTCATTTCATAGGCTTTTCACGGTTAAGTGAGCACTTTTGAATCCCTCTAATTTGGAATAATAGTCAAGAAATATATTTTGTTGTAGCCCAAGATGTTAACTTTTGAGTTTTATGAAATATATACACTGTGATTATTATTTAGATGGCAATATTTATTTGATAAAGTGGTGGAAACCTACAACATGTCTGATAAGAACAAAGTAACTATGACTTAAAAAGTGCTCACTTTACCGTGAACAGTCTGCATATAAAATTATTATAATCCAATTTCACGTCATCTATTTGCTTACAGTTCACATACCTTCTTTAACGTTTCTTAAATTTACACTAATGCTAGTGTGAGCACCATAGAACTGCTTTGTGTGCGGTCATTCAGTGTAATTTTTGTTTTTAGTTCAGTGAAATGCTATTTTCCCAGGTTCTGGTGAAATATCTTCCAACTCGAAGCAAGACTCTATCCTGGGTGTATGTAGCAGCGGTAACGTAACCCACGGGAGGGGGCGGGGGTACACTACACCCCTCCTGCAACATGGACCGGCCCAGCGAATAAGGCGCTAGGGATTCGTTGCAGCAACTGAAAAGGGCCACCACAACTTGAGACTTCTCTCGTCGCGAGCTAAGTAGGTATTCCATTCCCCCGACTGCCGGCTTGATTGCGGTAATGGAACACTGCGGAGATTCGGCACCACTTCCTCTAACCACACAAGCCTCTCTCTCGCCTTTGCCCCGAGTTTTCTTTCCTTCGACGTTGTTTCTTGAATCAACCCCACTATACTCTGCGTGGCGTCCACTCTTCTCTGCTAGCTGAACACTATTGAAAGCAATACTTCAAATATACTTTCTCCTCATATTGTATCCTTCCTATGTGAAACATTTACATCGCCAGGAGCCAAATGCCTCTACTTACACGTCAGTCACATGCGAATGTGAAATTGTTAAAAAATAAGCCATATGCATTACTTAAATGCCGAGTCATACTCTAGTATGTATAAAGAAAATAACACTTGATTTGCCATAAATGTTAACATAACGCTATCAATATAACGTGAGGCTTAAAACTGTTTTACTATATTCGCTGCTAACTTAACTGGAAACCTGCATGCCCGTGTGTATACGTTAGCATATATGGATTTAACATATAGCAAATTTTCGATGGTTAATTTGAAAAATTATCCCGAACAGCTTATCGTTTAAAAATTATTTTGTTCTCAAAAACGTAAAAGACTTGTTTGAAAATTTAGAATTTTATTATCGCAAATTATATAATAATAATAAAACTTGTCATACGCCAACTAATTGTCTTAACGTGACCTTAGCAGCACGATTTTAGATGTCAAGCAGATCACGTGTCATGTGTGGAGTTCTAATTGGAGCATAGACAACTACCGCTATTCACGGTAAAGCGATAACTTTTTGAGAACTCCGCTCCAGCAGGCATAATAACGACGCCATTGTAATTTAATGTAGCCTCAGACATTAAATTTGAGTGCTATAATATATATAAACTCTCTTTATTAGTTAAATGACAATGTTTACGTTAGCAATTGGTGAAAGGGTTCAAATAATATGAAAGGAACTTTCAAGCACGCTCTTTAAAAGTGCTCACTTGCCGTGAGCAGCCTTCTACTGCTTTGTCTTTTTTACTATATATCTCATAAATAAAAATATGAAATAAATTTATGCTTTTAAAATAATGTAACTTTTATCGAATTCATTTTATTAAGAAAATACATGTGATAATAAGCCCCAATGAAAGGTTAAATATTACTTGTGAGTCATAGACTTGTCAGAAAACGTCAAATAAGATAGAAAAAAAAATTTGCGTCTTGAATGTTAGGGGAATTCAGTCATTAAAAGTTGAACCATATTTTCTGCATTTTGGAAAGATGACTATATCCGACTACAAATTCGGGCAATGAATAAAGTTATATCTGCACCAACTTCTGTTGCGTTCCCAAATTCCATACAACCAACCATTAGCGTGACACGGAAAAATTACCGCTAGCGTGTTTAAAAAAACCAACGTGACTTTGACAAAGAGTACCGGCACGTATTTCGCTCAAAACTTTACCACGCGGTTACTGCCTTGCATTTTACCGTCCACTTGTTTGCATATGCATTAGTGAAACTGCCTGTTCCTGAGAGAAGGACCCTCCGCTTTATCGGTGGAATGAAACGTGAAATTAGGCTCCTTGGTGGAGGGGCCTCCTGGAATAGCATGTCATTAGAAATGTCTACTCCAAAGACGCGAATGGCGACAGCACAAATGAAATGAAGGAAATGTGGTGAAATAATACGGTATGGCTGTAAGATTGCGTGACACGATATATAAAAATAATATTCCTTGCAAATTCAAGAACGTTCCAGATACATAAAAAAAACCTCAGTGATTAAAAAAAAAATTTCACACGTAAGACGTTATATGGAGCAGATTGAATGTTGCAGCCCTATTCTATGAATCATAAATAGTGAAGTTGTTTCTGTATCAGTTAAACCATTTAAAGGTTTTTCACTGAAGTCATAGAGAGCTTACTTGGTGTTAAAAGGGACGGATATCATTGACGTAATGGCGATTTTCTGTTTAATTCAGTAAATTCCGTTGCATTGAGGTATGATTCGTGCTTCATTCGGCTGCTAAGAAAGTCCTAAGTGGCCTATTAAATATAATTAATTATCTCGTATCTACAGTGTAAAAACCCAATAACTCTGTTTCGCAAAAGCAAAACATTAAAACTTTTGTTTTATGTGGCAAGTAGGTGCGAACCAATTGACTGGAGAAGAAATTGTGATGTTTTTTTCCCTTTGCTTTAACAGAGAAGCATCTGTTTCAGTCTTACTTGGAGTTTCAGTTATTTCATCTCATGTGATAATTATTCCTTGTGAAGTTGAGTTTCCGTAACTTAATCAATATTCTTACAACAAATTAGTAATAATATGTTTGTAGTTTGCGAAGAATGGTGGTATCTTAAGTACTGCACGAAGTATATCCGTGCAAAGCAGCGGCTAGCAAAAAGCACGATACTCTCTCAAGGAACCTGATCTCATACAATAACTTGACCCTTAGTCCTTCGATACGTTAAAAATACTTCGAAGGAAGGTAAAGTCAAATGAGATCGTGGCGGTATATTTGTGCCAATATTGTCCATTTTACCCCGCAAAACTGTAGGAAATTTCGACATATCCAAGAATATTTTACAACAATAACCGAGAAAACTCCATACAATAATGTGTGACTGTTCCCTTCAAAAAGAAAAATATGCTCAAGAACGCACTTCTCCTTGTGTGCAAGTCTGTGTTTGTGTCTATTTTTGTGCGTTTCCTCCTAAAAACCTTTGGACCAGTGAGTCGAGTTTTACGAAACTCGATGCACATATTAGTAAGTGCATCTGAATAATAGTTTTCGACCGCAATGTATTCTTATTTTAAAATAGGACCATTTTAAAGTTTAGAGCACCATTTCATATCTCGGGAACTATTTTACCAATTTAAACCCGATTTCATGTTTTGGCAGTTCATAATGAAAATATTTCATCTAGAGAGCTTTATTGGTATTTGTCCTTCATTTTGGAATATAGTAACAAAGCAGTGTCTACATCATATCTAGGAAACAACTCAATACATGCCGCCACAGTTGGCAAGTGACTATTGTTGTGGTAGGTCAAGATAAAATATGCATAAGGACATTTTTTTAAAATAGTGTTGCCGTATAAATGTTTTGGATTAATTTGGCATATGTGCCAAAGTTGGTCTAATTTCTACCAAACTTCAAAAGCTGTAAGTAACAACGACAAGCATCAAATATGCTAATACGAATTATATTTTGTCAGCAATTTTGTAAAATAGCCCCACATAGAATGTAAGGTTTTGTGATATCACGCGAAACAATCAGTCGATTAGTATCAAATTTATCAAACATGAAATACAGTACGTCATGTAAACTCATGTGTTTCAGGTGGGCAACACACTTATTTTCTAAATGATGGAAGAGTGAATATTTATTTTAATACACATGTTGCTATTATGAAAGTTTAAAAGTATCTAATACATCAAATTTACTGACATGCCCAATTAGAGAAAAACAGGAAAATTTGTTATATTGGGAACATAATTTTTGTCTTTATGTCTCCTTACACAGAGTAGCCACATGTAAGTACCAAAAATCATTGTGGCAAATGACACTTATAAAATAATGTATACATGCAATTAGGTTCACAATACGCCATTTCTTGCAGGAATCTGTGTAAAAATATTAAAATATATTTAGGTGGCCAACAACAACAAAAATGGCTTTTTTTTTAACAATGACATGAAATGCTTTTGGTAACTGAGTGCCAGTATCAGCGCAGGTACTCGCAGTCACTGCTAAAGTACATGAAGTCACGTAAAGTGATTTTCTCTTAGAATACTGGCTTATAAAAATGTTGGATTAAACGCGAACGTACCACATTCACTCTATTCTAGGGTGCTATATTAGATACCAGGATTTTGCGTACCGGAAGATTTCCAAGCGTCCTCATATTTTGGGTAAAGCAGTGGATACTAAGGCGCTTGTTCTAAGTATCGTCGGTAACTGCCGACACCGTTAAAATCTGATGTCTCGCAGCAGACGAAGATATTCGTCTGCATAGAGGTGGTATTGAGAGCTATCATAAGTTGCTCCAAATTCGGGCATCTTCGGTTTAACAACTTCCCCCACTCCAAACTAATCAAGTTTTAGTGTCTACGCACACGTTCGAAAACGTATAAATAAAGCATTACTTGAATCGCTAGTTTTAAAATTCCGCACTTCTGTTGAAAAACTATTATTTAAAAAGACAAAAATGAACTTTATATTCCATAGCTAGAGAAAAATATTATGTTTACAAACAAAAATGTATATTATAACAAAAAAAATAATAAAAAGCATTTATCTTTGATTTTGTGGTAAGTGTGAGAAGTTGTGTNAAAAATGTATATTATAACAAAAAAAATAATAAAAAGCATTTATCTTTGATTTTGTGGTAAGTGTGAGAAGTTGTGTTTTCTTTCCATGTTGAACTGCGAGTATTATAGAATTATCTTTGATTTTGTGGTGAGTGTGAGAAGTTGTGCTTACTGGCCATGTCGAACTGCGAGTATTATACAGTTACCTTTGATTTTGTGGTGAGTGTGAGAAGTTGTGATTGCTGGCCATGTTGAACTGCGAGTATTATACAGTTATCTTTGATTTTGTGGTGAGTGTGAGAAGTTGTGATTGCTGGCCATGTTGAACTGCGAGTATTATACAGTTATCTTTGATTTTGTGGTGAGTGTGAGAAGTTGTGATTGCTGGCCATGTTGAACTGCGAGTATTATACAGTTATCTTTGATTTTGTGGTGAGTGTGAGAAGTTGTGATTGCTGGCCATGTTGAGATGCGAGTCTTTATTTTTCTTCGTGAATAGTCGATGTTTGCGTGTTCAGGACGCGACCCGTTTGTTTTGCTAACAATTTGTGTTTATGGAAAGAAAATATTTCCTTACGGCTAGGGGAAGTAAAGTTAATATTTTTTATTAGAGAATTCACGTGAAACTATCCTGACTAACAAACGATTAGTGTACACATAAAAAATGTTTACATTAATAATTCGTAAACTTTGAGTCCGCAAAAGTTTACCTTAAAGCCATGAATTGTGATATTTTTAATTTATATCAAATCATTAACTTTGACTGTGTCACTGGCATCATAAAATTTTTCTTTGGTTATGAAATTAGTTCCTTTAGAGTTTTGTCAATTTCTTACTCCACAGGCACTGAATTTGGTGTGAATTAAATAACCTCCCGTGAAGTTTTATTAGACATGAAATCTATAAGTGAGAAAATAAAACCAAAATATACGAATATTGCCACTGTCTACATAGTTTTTAATACGTAGAAAACCCTTCATTGTAGTAGATATTAATTTTGTACAAAGGGTGCGTATTTAGGTACGCAGATTTAAAAATTTTTTGTCCTATTCGTTTTGGTTTCGAAGTTAATTTTAAGAATATTAAATGACGTTAATTCTATTATTTTATTTTTATAGAAATTAAGAAAGGAATTGTTCTCACTTTGATACAGTATATACTAGTAAAGGTTATTAACGACCAGTCTTAGATATAGTTCGATTTGTGATTAAACAGTAATCCTACCAGATGTTATTATCGAATTCCAGTTTAGTGAGCCCTNCTTAGATATAGTTCGATTTGTGATTAAACAGTAATCCTACCAGATGTTATTATCGAATTCCAGTTTAGTGAGCCCTCGCCTAAAAATTCCAAACTGTAGGCTATTAGGGGCTAAAACACAAACGTGAAAAGTCTATGAATTAATGTTCTCATGTTCTCAACGATGGTCTATGCATTAATATTTACGAATTGTCAGAAACTGCCCTTAAAAAAATTTTTTACCACCAGCAAACAATCGTGTTTCATATTTAAAAAAACACTATGGAGTCTCGATTTCAAAACATAAAAACTNTTTTTACCACCAGCAAACAATCGTGTTTCATATTTAAAAAAACACTATGGAGTCTCGATTTCAAAACATAAAAACTCTTGCTCATCCAAACACACAGTACACTGCGAACGAGTAATTGTTTCGCAGAACTTATATCAGAAAACCAAAATAACATATAAAATAAATATTTACAATAATGTATTCGTACATTTATGCGCCTGTAGTAATATTCTATAAGTGAAACATTCTGCGTTGTTGTGCAGAATGTTTAATAACGACCGACGGTTGTGATACATATTTGTAATAAGTACAATTAAGGTTTTCACGTTCCCTCGTAACGTAAATGTCTACTGTAAGCAGGAAACCGTAACTCCGTCGCACACGAAGCCGTTCTGCACAGACTTCATACTACACAATATTTATTTCTGTGTCAATCAAATATACGGTTACATTTGATAAAGACGGCCGCCTTATTGTTTGGCTACGAAACGCTAGCCTGCCGACTACTTGTGAGCAGTTGGTAGGTTTCGACTCCATTTTTACCAACTCGTGACTTCAAACTACCTTCGTTTCAAACTTACAACACCGAGCAGTCGTCTGTAGGCGATAGTTGTAAAGTAGCTATATTTTGTCGAAGGAGAAACCTATAACAACTGCCTGAGTGGAGAGGTTTAGGCCGGCGCGGCGTATAACAATGTAGTCTTGAGAGCTAGCGAGAGAGGACTGAGGTGAGTATTGAGTAGTATTGCGGCCGGGGGGAATGGGTGTTCCCCAAGCAAACCCGCCGGACAACGGCAACGTCCGGAATGTTTCCCCACATGTGAAATTCCGCATGAGCCCTCCAGTAATCAAACCCTGTTCACCCTGGTAGGAGGTAATTAGTCTGACCACTACAACCGCTTCCTTGTGGACACTTGAGTGGCGTAGGAGGTTTTCTCGACTTTGTTTAGCTGCCAAGTCAACCCTTGCACCCATCCCTGCTGTTTGTGAAGAGTTGTGGAGAAATTTGGGCCGCTCTTACCATCGTGGTGTTGAGCGCCGATGAGGGTGAAACGAGGTGAGTATGGAGCAGCTCCGGAATTCTAGGGCGGGGGAAACGGAAGATCCCCGAGAAAGCCCGCTGACCATCGGCATCGTCCGGCAAGATTCCCACATGTAAAGACCCGGGGTGACCCGCCGGGGATTGAACCCGGTTAGCCTTGGTGGGAGACGAGCAGTTTGACCACTGCACCACCGCGGCCTCCCGACTGTTCGTATTAGGCATCAGACTGCTCAGCGACTTCCGCAGTTAGGCCAGTAAACACCACCTACGCTCTCACAAGATGCAAACATGAATGTTTTGAACCGTGCTGTACCGAAGGTGAAGAGATATTTGCTTCGTTTCCACAAGCAACGACTTGTGAGGCTCGTGTTAAGTAGTATCGATGTGAACCATTCCAAGCCTACGGTATCTGCAACTTGCGCGCTCCACCGAATAATGAACACACGGAGAGACATTGGCGGCTGAACGTAGCAGCGTACGGCACAGCCGCCAAACATCGTCCACACTGACGTTTAATCCCAAAGCGAGGGCGCCAATACGAAATGACCAAGTTTTGGATCAAGCCGAGAGTTCTACTCCAAGAGCAGCCTTGGTAAGTATAAAAACTCTACACATGTACCGTGTGTTTTTATTTGCATATCTATTGAACAAACATAAGTCTAGTATTTAAAACACATCGCTATTATGTGCGTAAGTCACAGACAAATAGAACGTGGCATAAAAACATTGAAAAGAACCCAAAATTACATACTACCAACATACGTATGAATTATATAATTCCATAGAATAAATCAGTCAAATATAACAAAAATATAAAGAATGGTAATAGTCTTAAAACGGAAGAATGACTGGCATAGGTACTGTATGTAAATAAATCTTTACGATAAAACAAACACAGAGGGAAATACAGAAATATTGAAACTATACACAAAACTGGATTTACAACTAATACAGTGCACACGAACAAAGGACATGTTGCATGAAGCAAAGACAGCAATGTTTAATGTTTATGTATTTATTTTCAGTTTTCTGGCAGACTGAGTGCGAACACAACAATTACAAGAGTATTTCGTTGGCCAGAAGTCTTAAATTGTCATAGTCAATAACAGTTGATCTCATCTGTTTGATTGCACGTCTAGGTGTTGATGTTAGTGGTCGGTATCTCCTTGTGGTATTTAATTGGTTCACAGATATATTATGATACGAATTTGTATATTTTTTATAAGTAAATTTATTTGTTAATTATTAAATTTAATATTTCTGACTAAATACAATGACACTGCTTACAAAATAAGTTTCTTATTTATTTTTTTCCTTTAAATTTGGTGAGCATTAAAAGTAAGTGGGTTTGATTTCCCAAAAGTATTTCAAGGACTTGTGTGTGAGAAGTGTTGCACTGATATATAACACTCCCTTAATTGCCAAGGAATATGTTCTGTTTATAGGAAGTACTAGCAGTAGCCGTTTACGTAGCTAACATACCGGACATGGCACCGACCATCAAGAAACTATATTGGTGACGTTGCAATACGTTGTCAGGCGTTGGAAATGCGGAAGGTATAAAGGAATCTGAATTACAAGGTTGGAAGAAAGGTTAGTAAAATAATAGAAAAAACACAATCGACCATGATCGTTTATAACTTACAAAATGTTCTGTCAAGAAGACATCAGTTCTCCCTTTTATATGGCGTCGAATTCGAGACACCATTACAAATGGCATTGTAAGAGCGAGAACAAGGCCTTTGCCGGCTGCCATCGAGATCTGCCAATGCGAAGTCTACAAGGTTGTGTCGCCAGCAGTCCGACATTTCCATCAGAGTTTGGCATCGAGCAAACTGTTTAGATATTTTGTAGTTCATCAAGTCCCTTCTGTGGGCTATCTTATTGTTAGTATATATTATAAGTTATCATTGTTATTATTCGCTTAAATATAACACTCCATTTATCAAATTAATACTGTAAGCCTACATTTAAATTAATTATCGAAATGGTTATAAAAACTATACGATGACATTTTTTCCAATGCGATTTCCTTCCGTGTGCAGCCGACACATAAGATCGAAGTTGCAGTGTGTTCAAGCTTCGTTTTCGAAATAAGGTGAAACAAATAAGATTAATGGTCTTTATTATTAAAGATTGAGATTTTTTAAGGTTAGATACAGGTATTAACAGCTCCTTACAATGTACGTTATATCAACCTGTAAAATGCAAATTTAAAAAAAAAATTTCTAGATGTCTTGAAACCTCTCTTGCTTACTTATTTTTAATGATCGCCGATATCCATAGCTCATCCTTCATTGACCTTCATTTCATAAAATGGTTTCTTTATGCAAACAGAATCCTTTTTGTGTACAGCAAACAAACATTTATTTGCTCTTACGATATATTTAATAGTCTAAGTATAATTTTTAACACAACAAAACGCATTCTGGCCATACGTCAATGTATATATTTTATTTGACCAAACCTATTTGCTGCTTAAAAAAATGTCTCTGATAACCAATTGTTCGGTTGTATTAACTGTAGTTGATATTTTAGCAGTTTACTCTAATATGCGGAAGATAGGCTGCGTTGCTTTTATAAATAACGAGCGTACTTGGTCGGAGAGTGTGAATGACCAATGTCATTACGACGAGCGAATATATTTTACCACTGAATTAATAGTTGTGTGATGGCGAGTTTTGTCGACAGTCACGACATAACAATTTAGTGGCGCGCTGGTTCCTCGGGCCTCGTAGTGATTTCCTGTTCACTGTGATCAACAGGACTGTGCTGACCGTATAAACGTCAACTATTTTATTTTCCTATCGAACACTGCTATTTTCAGGAGTGCCTTATTGTACCAATGTCCGTAACATTTGTACGTTATTGGCTCAGGCTCATGTAAATAAATTGAGCTTATGCATTCACAGGAGTCTAATAATTTACGTCGTAATTATTGGTTTGCCCAAAAACACTTCCGTTGAAAATTATCTACATTTTTGGAAAGCGCTAAATAAACGTTTTGTATTGTATAATGCCTTTGTGCTTATATTAATAATACAATTATTTATTTAAGTATTTTTATATTACTTTATTAAATTACTGTAAGTGATTTCTGTGGTCCGTGACAAGAGAACTGATTATACTTATTGTAGACCGCGCTAAAAAAGGAATAAAATGTGTAGCAAACAATGCTTGTTGAAAACATAGTCAACGTCCCTTACTCAGTACGGACTTGTTTAGGTAAATTCAAACTGACTCTTCTTCTCGAAAATATTTTTTTGGAAACTTAACGTTTAGTTATTTTTTTAGTATTACAAAATTTGTGAATAATATACACAACGGTTTCTGATACGAAATTATTCAACTACTATTAATTTTAACAATTTAGCACTGCAGACTTAAAATCATGATAATATTTAGTATGTCGTTCGGTATTTTATCCAAAACACTTTCACCTTAACGTAATTATATAGTTAAAATTGGATTATTTTCCTAGAGGTACTTTAAATTAATTACAGTTTGTTGCATAAGGTACATTTTCCAATTTTTTCTCAAATTCTTACTGTCAAAAATAGACCATCCTACCGATAATCGTGTAACACAGTACTGACACCATTATAATGTTTATTAATTTTTTGTTCTTTTCCCTAACCATTGACACGGAAATGAATTTTCCAGATTTGCGTTATGTTCATTGTAACTGTGTAGTTTTATATTAGCGTTTCTTTCATCTTTCGTTTACATTTTTTCACTTTGTTCTCAGGTATAGTTTTTTTTGTTCGACTTATTATTGCAGATTGTTTCTGTGTTCATTGAGATTTTGGTTCACCAATTTTATGTCAATTTTGTTTACCTGTCGCTTGTTGCCTCATGTTCTTCTGATCGGTAAGTTCTTCAATAGGTCCTAGTTATTTTTTGTTCATTATCTGAGATATGTTTTGTTTTATTGTTTCTTTGTTTCAATTTTAGGGTTTTTCTAGGCAATGTGTAAAGTCCATTTTAATTATTACAGAAATTCTACAGTACAAATGCCATTCCACGTAAAATATATTAGAAACTGTATGCGTCCATAGTTTCGTTAAAAAAAATGCGTAATTTATCAGTAGATACTGTTCATGTTACTTATATATATATATATATGTGTGTGTGTGTGTGTGTAAATACTCTAAAGATATGATCTTTTTTAGAAAAAATGTTTCACAGTGTAAACTTGTGGTAGTTTAAGTGTCCTACGCAAAATTGGGCGAAAATAAGGCACAAGGCTATTGATATATGACGTGTAGATTTTGTTACATCTATACGGCAGTAATTAGAAATATTAGGGAATAATGTGAATATATGTTTCTGAATTTAATGCTGAGGATGCGTGTTAACATACTAATGTCGATTCAAGTCGAAAGTACGTGTTTTCAACTCGGTTAACATTGGTGAAGATACTGAGATGCATACGGAAACACACAAACATCATTGTGAACTCATTAGACTTTCCTTACTTTGCCTACTCGACAAAAGTTGTTTTTAATTGAGATTTCAAATAAGAACGCCACAAACTTGAACATGGCAGATTATTTGTANCTACTCGACAAAAGTTGTTTTTAATTGAGATTTCAAATAAGAACGCCACAAACTTGAACATGGCAGATTATTTGTACGCTCTTGTTTGTTTACATTCAACGCTTTTGAGTGCAAACAGAGGGGAAGTTTCCCCTATACACAATAAATTAATCATAAATTAAATTCGACCTCCCAACAAATTGCAACAGCCTGCAAATATCCCAACTCTCTTGATGAGGCGTGTTCTTTGGCCTCCGACTACATTGTAGTGAGGGATGAACTTCATTTACCCGATAATGTCACACAAAACTCTTATAACAGCAATTTATTAAACGGTGGCTCATAATTTCATTCAAATTGATTTTCACAGTGTGCGTTGTGCTGGTAGGGTTACCATGTACATTATTAAAGCAATTAAAATTAAGTATTACCTATTAAAATAGAATCGTTGCATTTTCTTTGTGATTTCACTCGTGCGTTGCTCTTCAGAAATGTAGTTTTGTTGGGATATCATATTAAAGTATCCATTACCCGACGGTACCAGTGGCCTTAGGAAATAACACATCTGCTGGACAGAACTTCGAACGCGTCACTTAACGTGTATCTTCCAAGCGTAAAGTCATATCTATATTACGTTATATTGTCCGCACGTTGTATTTTCTTTCCAGAAGTATTTTTGTTGCTTTATGAGGTTGCAACATATCACATATACCTATATCAGCAATGATAAACCTCTAATGTAAAAACCTCGGCAGTGTCCAGCAAAAAGAAGTAATTTTGACACACAAATATTTCGGTAGGAAGATAAAGTGTATTATGTCCAAGCAGGCTTTTTCATTCAGATTTGTTTTTATTTGGTTGAGTAGCTCATGAGACATGATGTAAACATATAATTGTCACATTTATCGGAACACTACAAAATGAAAGACGATTGAAACGGTTAATTATTGAATATAGTGCNAACATATAATTGTCACATTTATCGGAACACTACAAAATGAAAGACGATTGAAACGGTTAATTATTGAATATAGTGAATATATTTGTTTCATTAGCACACCAATATTGATAGATAGGCGCCAAAGATAGATAATAAAAAAAAGAAATAAAAGCAGCACTGAGTTGAGAGTAAAAGGCCATTTCAAAAACATTATAGTGGCCGCCATGAGTACTGTTCGCGTGCAAAATGTGGCGAAGAAATTATTGATAAGCTACTTAGGTGTTCTATTAATTTTAAATTTCATATATTGCATAGAAGTTGTTGTCAATTTTCGTTCCTAGCACACACAAGAAAAGCTGACACCATGCTAAGGTTAGGTTAAACATGCTTAATAGTCAAAAAAACACAAACTATGATGAAGCATCTATTTGGAAAGTATTTCTGTAACAGTAATACTAGCACGTCTAATGTCTGTAAAAGTAATAATAGCACGTCTAATGTCTGTAAAAGTAATACTAGCACGTCTAATGTCTGTAAAAGTAATACTAGCACGTTTATTTTCGAAAAATAGTTATAATAGTTATTTGTGTATATATAAAATGTTATATTCCATTCTTATAAAATGGTTAGTCAAAATACTGAAAATCATCTGTTTATTAATGTCAAATCAGTATTTGTTCGAAAAAGTTAAACAATTAGGTAAATACATTTTTAAAACAAAATATTTGAAAACGTATGACTGATATAATAAACCCATCAATTTATAGGATTGTTTAATATATCATAACTCGTGTGCCAAATTTGGCGGAAATCTGTTGCGTGGCCCCTGAGATATGACGAAAAACATTTTTTTAAAGGTTGTACTATATTACCTGGCGAAGGGAAAAAGAGGCCATAAAATACCGCGTAGTATTAGAAACCATAACAATGTTGGTTGTTATTTAGTCAAATTGTTCGGTGGTGACGACAAACTAAACTAAAATACTTTTCCGAACGTCATTTTGGAAAGTGCACAGGTATTTACGATTTCTTATCATAATACAATGCAAGTGTCATATTTGACAGGAATTAGTTAAATCGTTTCACAAATACGTCGTGATAATTTAAATATTCAAGCGATAGTATCTCCTAGAATGACGGACCAATGTTAAAGCAAGTTCTTGAATAACATTATAGCCGCGGGAACGAACACCACGCAATAACTGTGGTTCGAAACGTACACTGGCATCTGAGATAAATCACAGACCTAAAAATTAATTTTACATAAATTGTGGTTTACAACAGTTAAATAGTTTTTGGTATATGTGCTATAAGGCTAATGCACACGATAATCAGTGATACCGTATCAAGTTCGGCTCAAATCGGAAATATTGCATGTAAAACATTGTATGTACAAATGGGACCGTCATTTTTAAAATATGTGATTTGCCCATTAAAACCATGTTCATATTAACTGTTATAATAATTATTGTATGCTCGTTTGATGACACTTGTTTCGGTACCACAGAATTATTTAAAAGTTTTATAATTTCATGTGATGTAATATCGCAAAATGACAGGAAAAAGCGCCAAGGATTAGTGAATGTAATGCTAACAGTATGTTCCGCCATCGTACAGTCTCGTTATAAAAGCTGTATATAAATGTATATATATATATTATGTAGTTTGAAAAATCACCTAATGCAACGTGGTCTGCTTGAGCATTTCTTTGTACAAAATGTTAAATTAATCGTTTCAGTAGTTCTCCATATAGGGTATATAGGTTTTTTTTTTTTTCTTTTTTTTTTTACTCACGTGATGCTGTCATACAAAACCGCTGATCATGGAGGCTACGAATTTGTTTATGTTATGGTCGCCATAGTTACTGCCAGAATACCAATGGCAATGTAAATATGTCTAAAGATTCTGTGTGTATAATAATAAATATACGGAAATGTTTGCAAAACTTCCGTTTAGAAAACCAGCCTTGATCTACTATAATTTGGTAATTGAGGGTGGCGTTAATAAGTGAAATATCCCACGAGAGTCATTGGAAAAGCTTTATTTTTCTCTAAATACTTGGTTAAAAAATGCACATAAATGAGTATAAAATTTCTCGAATCTAGTGGTGGAAATGTGTCCTTTGGAAATACTAATTGTTTGTTTAGGTAGGTTAAAAGGTGCCTAAGATGTTATATAACATAGAGAAAATTTGAAAAAGTTGTCGTTAAAAAAAACAGCCGTAATNGGTTAAAAGGTGCCTAAGATGTTATATAACATAGAGAAAATTTGAAAAAGTTGTCGTTAAAAAAAACAGCCGTAATTATAAAAAATATACATTTCAAGTTAATTTCTTTTCCATTGCTGTTAGTGTATCAAGTTGGGTGAACTTTGTTGCACGGGTTCTAAGATTTTTAGAGAACACAGAGAGAAACAGGAGACAGACCACAAGGTGATCTCTTGAAACATTGTATAGCAGGCTAACGGGCATATTCAATGTTTAAAGTGGCGATCTACCTTCAGAGCTAAGCGTTGCACGGAACTTCGAACTTAAGAAGAAAAATCGTTATATTTAAAAATGGGTCATAACTTCTGAGTTGTTTCTGATTACGAACAGCATTACAAAAATTATTGTCAGGCAACCAGTTATTTATATTGACGGTAATTTCTAAGGTGTTCTACAGCGAAATTGGTTTAAACTAGAGTTTATAGGTATACTGTTATCTGANATATTGACGGTAATTTCTAAGGTGTTCTACAGCGAAATTGGTTTAAACTAGAGTTTATAGGTATACTGTTATCTGTAGGTAGTAAAATTTTACTATAAAACCATTAAAGTATCAACAGGACATGCAACACATTATCTTATTTGTTATTACTGGTGAGAACTGCAGTGTTACCACTGGAAGTCCCGTGAAGGCACGTCAGCGACGAGAAGACTGAACGTCAGACTAGGGTCTTGTGTGTTGGTTACGCCTCGACGACAGCGAGGTCATTACAGCGAGAGAGCAAGTTGTCGGAGAAGTAGGGACGGAGAAGGAGTCGGCCGTGACCTATATCGAGTAAGCATTCTGGTTTCTCGTGGAGTGATTTTGGGGAAATATGAGAAACAGAAATGAGCACGGCCGGGCCGGGATTAGAACCCACTTCCTCCCGGATGTGAGTCCGAATGCTGACCACTGCGCCGCNAATACCAATGGCAATGTAAATATGTCTAAAGATTCTGTGTGTATAATAATAAATATACGGAAATGTTTGCAAAACCTCCGTTTAGAAAACCAGCCTTGATCTACTATAATTTGGTAATTGAGGGTGGCGTTAATAAGTGAAATATCCCACGAGAGTCATTGGAAAAGCTTTATTTTTCTCTAAATACTTGGTTAAAAAATGCACATAAATGAGTATCAAATTTCTCGAATCTAGTGGTGGAAATGTGTCCTTTGGAAATACTAATTGTTTGTTTAGGTTGGTTAAAAGGTGCCTAAGATGTTATATAACATAGAGAAAATTTGAAAAAGTTGTCGTTAAAAAAAACAGCCGTAATTATAAAAAATATACATTTCAAGTTAATTTCTTTTTCATTGCTGTTAGTGTATCAAGTTGGGTGAACTTTGTTGCACGGGTTCTAAGATTTTTAGAGAACACAGAGAGAAACAGGAGACAGACCACAAGGTGATCTCTTGAAACATTGTATAGCAGGCTAACGGGCATATTCAATGTTTAAAGTGGCGATCTACCTTCAGAGCTAAGCGTTGCACGGAACTTCGAACTTAAGAAGAAAAATCGTTATATTTAAAAATGGGTCATAACTTCTGAGTTGTTTCTGATTACGAACAGCATTACAAAAATTATTGTCAGGCAACCAGTTATTTATATTGACGGTAATTTCTAAGGTGTTCTACAGCGAAATTGGTTTAAACTAGAGTTTATAGGTATACTGTTATCTGAAGGTAGTAAAATTTTACTATAAAACCATTAAAGTATCAACAGGACATGCAACACATTATCTTATTTGTTATTACTGGTGAGAACTGCAGTGTTACCACTGGAAGTCTCGTGAAGGCACGTCAGCGACGAGAAGACTGAACGTCAGACTAGGGTCTTGTGTGTTGGTTACGCCTCGAGGGACAGCGAGGTCATTACAGCGAGAGAGCAAGTTGTCGGAGAAGTAGGGACGGAGAAGGAGTCGGCCGTGACCTATATCGAGTAAGCATTCTGGTTTCTCGTGGAGTGATTTCGGGGAAATATGAGAAACGGAAATGAGCACGGCCGGGCCGGGATTAGAACCCACTTCCTCCCGGATGTGAGTCCGAATGCTGACCACTGCGCCGCCTTGCTCGGATTGTCCGTACATTTTTACTTCCAACTTTCTTAAACCCCTGCTGAAGTTCTACTTCCAGGATATTCCTCCGCCTGATGCAATCAAAGCTTCAACAAGTCTACAAAATTACACCAAAAGGAAAACGCACAGAATACGTGTGCAATCAACTTAACCATATCTTGCTGAAAAACTATTTCTTGCTAGGTATTATCAACACACCTAATTTCTAACTCTTTGTATTATTGTTAATTATAAATTAATTATTAGCCTATAATTTGTAGACAACATAAACGTAAAAGTTGGATTTAACCAAAATTTAAGTAATTGTATGTTATTTAAGAAACATATGATAGATGGGATATTTAGGAAGCAAGCAAACACGCCATACGTTGGGTAATTTCCAACAGGTTTGATTCGGAAAGTGAGAAGAAACCGCGCCTGAACTGCAAGTGCAGTGAGGCGTGTACTGCGCATGCGCGAGTCGCTGCCACGGAGTGGAGACTGGACACGTGCGTACACCAGCTTTACGCCAGCTCCAACCATTCACCGCGATCTTCCTATTCAACTCTTTTACAACAGAGACTATTGCTGGACACTAATGAAAGCCGTGTCAGAATTATCAACGTCACCGATAGCCAAGTTTTCTCAATAATCAATATCACGCAAATCAATGTTCGTGTCGGACGGATGGAACGGAAAAGCCGGACGGAAAAGAAAATTCTTGAAAAGTAGTTCGGAAAACCAAAAAGACCGTCAACCGGAATTTCTGGGCACTATATTATCAGTTTGCAGGTGGGCGGCAACGTTGAGCCACCCACCGGCCTAACAAAAGCGACATACACGCTTTTGAAAGGAACTACTGAAGCTGTTCGCAGCCTAGTTTTACATGAAATGAAATCACAATTCACACTAGTCTGCAACAAGGCATTCAATTTCTCGTGGAGCCTTGCAAACAGTATTGTCACCTCCACGATATCCAAACACGTCATTTACAGAGTGATATATCTTTAAATATTCCATGCGGCTATCTTAGAAATTGCTTAGTGTTTTGCTGTGTGATTCGCGCTCAAACTGTAAATAATGAAATTAGCAGTGATCCTGTTAAGCCACGTATCTGCTCGCAGAACGTCACAGATCATCCATGCCCGATCAGTGATGTGCGCGAAGAGGCGATAGATGACGCAATGCATGTAGTAAAGCCACCCTTATTGCAACCTTGCTTTTCAGCACCAGTCCCTCCACAGCCAGCAGGGTCGATCCCTGGCAGTGCCATAGAAGAAGTTTCTCTGATGGAAAACATGGCGGACACTGCTTCTAGTCGGTGGGTTAGTAGCAGCGCACTCCTGCTTTCCCCGCCACTGCATTTCGTCGCTGTTACATCCTTGCCTCGCTTTAACCCCATCCGTACTAAATATCTGAGCAGTGAAGTGTTGTTTCTCTCCTCCTCTCTCCCTATTGTGCCTCTAAAGCAGGAGCGAGTGTCAGAGAGGCTTCGTACACACCTCAGCCGTGGCTGCGATACGATCGCCCACGAAGCAGCATTCTGCACGTTGCCACCACACTAATGTTGTAGGCTTGTAAGTTTAACGCAGAAACCGTACAGACAACGTCTTTCCAGCCTAATTAAATATCTGAATTCCAATTTTTAGAACGTGTTCTGTCCTTGGGCATGTAATTAAATCGTAATATTCACTGCCAAACTTCCAGTAAATCTGGATGCAAAATAGCAATAAGAGGCATTTGCTTTAAAGTAATATTTTTAGAAGTTTATAGATAAAATGGTACGGGCTGAAAAAATTTTAGGAACATTATCTTACCAGTAACATTTCTATTTTTATAAAAGTTTTACGGCCTCTCATAATGGACGAATCGGCAGTCATCGTGAGGTAAGTCTATTCATGTTGATATAAATATTAATCGTAAGAACACGCTATTGGCAAGGATAGAACAACACACAATTATCAAATATATCATTGAACAATATAATAACTACTGTATATATCGCGTATGACAGATATTTGATTGTTTGATGTCAACAGCCCACACCACGTCCACGTCATTTTTCACTGAGACCGCTGAGGCGTCTAATCAAATCAAGTGCAATTTCACGCTGATTGCAGTCTCGTAGCGCTAATCACTTGCAACTGCGGGTTCCTGATTGATAACAGTAACTCGATGCCAGACTATCACGACTGCACAAAGCGCAACCGGTAATGAGCGATACTGTTATCGATCATCGTCAAATAGTCAGGACTGTGTCAAGCGCGACTAACGAAACACTTCGCTCTTGTTTCTCTGTTATATTCACAAGAATATAAGATGTGCTTTGTCAATCTACACTATAACACTGAAATATAGGAAATGGAGTAGAATCATCGACAACCAGTGAAATTTCCCCCACTTGAAGCAAGTTGAAGCTTAATGATTTTTACGGTGGGTACACTTCACTGATATAATGTCGCTTTGTGGCGTTGGAAAATGACGTATACTTGGGAACAGGCGATGCTTTAAATTTTGTAAAGTGCTTTAAATGCACAATGTACTTTTATTACAGAAGCAGGAATTATTTTTACGTAACGTAAATGATTGTTGTTCGTTTGCTATTCTAATAATTTGATTAAATTCAATTGTACGAACAGAGTACTGAGCGGACGTGCGATGTGCCATTTGTTTTTGGCCGCAGGTACAATTCCACCCACCTTCAAACTTATTCATAGTAGATTTCGGTACTGTTGATAACATTTATTTTCGTGCACTTTATTGTATAAAAAAGTATGAAAGTGTCAATCTGAAGCACGAGTGAACGCGGAGAAAACAAAAACACGCCACGTCGTATCCACTCACATTTCACACACTGTGACACTCACGGATTCTCCGTCCATCCCTCTGATTGGCCAGTCTGTAACAGTCTCTTAACTGATCCTCAGTATCTAATAATTCACTGACTGATGTCACTGGTTCGAGTCTAAAGTAAAGATTGAAGACTAGGTGGACCGGTTCTGTGTGCCAGCATCCAGTAATGATCTGCCCCAAACCAACACATAGGAGCATATTGAAAGTTACATTATGTCTACTCGTGTGCATGTTCACCTTCGTATTACAGCTAGTCGCCGCTGTGTAAGTAAGACTATGAATAAGTAACTGCACTTGCGTGTTCGAGTGTTCGGTTTTTTCCTTGAACAGGATGCTTCGCTGTTTTGGCAGTTATTGCGAAAGAGGTTGTCGTTTAATCAAAATAACCAAACATATCAATAACAGGAGGTTAAATACTGCCTACAAATTTTATTTTACACTCAAATTTTAAACACAGTCGCTGCCAAATAAAAACTTATATATTTGTAATGTGCTGTATCGAGAATAACACACATAAAAATATTGCACATGTGCAATACGCCTGATGCAAAGTCGTGTGTGGTTGAGGGGAGGCTGACTGCCCCGGGGCCACATTGGTAACAATTTTCCCGTAATTTTATGGGAAAGTACTGGTAAAAAATTCTCCACAAGTCTCATAATCTACGGATGCAATTACTTGCATTAACAGAAGTTTACGTAAACATAATTTCACTAAACGGAGCCAGTGTAACGTACAGTTCCGTAATATGATAAAAATATACTGAAATTTTTGCAAGCATTTCCATTATGTAGCTAAATGCAAATTTCCGTTAATTGGAAAGACATAAGTCACTTTACGGATGGTTCCATTACATCCAAAATGTAAATTTTCGTTATTTGAAAATACATGTAGGTTACTTTACGGATGTTACCGTCATCTTCTTAACCATACATTCCCATAATTGAACAAGACATGTCAGTTACTTTACGGATGTTTCCGTCATGTATTTAAAGAAAAATTTCCGTAAAGTGAACACTAACTAATTTTATTTTACGGATCTTTCAGTTGCATTCTTTTAAGGAAAGTCATTTGAAGTAATATTGCAACTATTTAACAGAGAATTCATTATGACACGTTGTAACATTTCTAATTCGACCAGACATCTAACTTATTTTTAGAATATTTCCACTACCTCAAAGCAAGTGTCTATCAAAATTTTCTTCATTTATTTGTAGTAGCTCTACTAATATTTAACATATGAGAAACATTTACGTTTACTTTGCAACTATTTATGCATTAAACTTTAACATGATGTTCATCACAAGAATAATTTTGAATAACCTAGTATGTATTACCTTCACAGCACTTACGCATATTTTAGAAAAACAACAATTATATCAGGCTATACTAATCGTGTCAGTGACACTCTTAAAACGTGTAAAATATGCTAGGAATACCTACCTGTACATTTAATGGCTCCAAACTACTTATCAAGTGCTACATTTTGTGGAGAACTGATTTTATAAGAAGATTTGCAAAGTTTGTTTTTAAAACAATTGTGTTGGCAATTCGGTTACTTTCACTTATAAGTGATGTTACTTTCAATGATAATTTATATTTATTTTTTATATTTCCTACATTTAATTACATGCAGTATGTTGTTCTCATTCATTAACCATGTACTTGTGAATATTAAGTAACCACAGAATGTGTCAAACAGTAATTCACAGCCTATTAGAAGTTTATATAAAGGCATAGTTACGTCGTTTCTAATGACTATAATTGGACAACAAAGCAGACTGCAGGCAACTAAACCTGACATTACTTACAACTCTCATTACAAACCACTTTGGGTGTACTTACAGCATCAGTTTTACTTAACAAGTTCACTTTGGTAACTACAATATTTGCCAATATTGTTACATTTCAGTTAAATGACAAAAGTAAAATTATTACGTTGGGCACCATTTGTAACATTTCAATAGAATCAGATATAAGAGCTTATGTAGAATTAGCGAGTCGAAATTTTTTTCACTATTTTATTATATTTTCATTAATCTTCTTCAACACATTACACAAATTATTATTTCATCTTCTCAAAAAAATTCAACAATTATTGCTATCTTCTCATAATAAAATCCAATAATTATTACTCGTTTTTCATAATCAATTAATAAACGTTTCAAACATATTGCAGCATTTATTTTTCAATAATTATATTTCTTTTTACGTACACGTCCATCTTTGGAGGTGGTGAGGATAATTCTGTCGGAAGAGATTAATTCTATTATACTTCTGCTGACAAAGCGACAGTAGACCATTTGGTTCTAACTAGGATACATATTTGTAGTCGTAGACCTACTTCTGAACACCTAACTCAGTAGACATGCAACGTAGTTCTATAGACGTTCTGAAATATGTCCTCTTTCATTCCTCGTGGTGACTTTGTGAATGCAGATTCTTAATATTAACGGCTTGGATTTTCACTGACTGTGTTATGCAGTTTTAGTATCAGGTGTTAATTTTATCTTGTGGCTGAAAAAACGATAAGCTTATTGCTTGTTTTTTTCCATGTATGCTGCATTTCAAAAGCAAAAAAAAAAAAAATTATAATTATTAATTACAAAGCTAGAGTTCTCAAAATCTGGAAAACAAAGTATTTTGACGCGGTGCTGCAGTTCGCCCTCCACGTGAGTTAGTCGTCTGAAAACAAGGTGACGTAACAAGATCTGGGGCAGTGATGGGGGAGGGGGGAGGTGGCTGCCAAATAGAGTCTGTCTCATAGAAGTTGGTGAGATTCTGACAGTTCAACGAAAATAGCGCCAATGTTTACTTTTCGTTTATGTATTCTTTCGCCATCAGCTGGTGCGTCAAGTGGAGGCTGTATTTTTTATCAACATGCTGTCAGTTAATCTGTAAAGCTTAATAAATTGTTAAGATATTTTAGACTGACATCTGTCTAAAAAAATAGTACTTTATAGAAGTAAAAATATAAAACCTTGCCAAAAATTAAGTATTCGCTAACTCATTTTTAATTTTTCCGGGACCGCGAATTAGGGTTAACATTTGCGAGATGGTAGTTGTAGCTATTATCACACTTTGGACGTAATATCTAATATAACAGGAACTAAAATAAATTCGGACAATTTGATTGACAACACACTTTTATTCACCAACAACTCACAAACGACTATTGATTGCAATGCAGTAATTCTGCTATTATTGATACTAAACAGTTCTAGTTGGAAATATGTGACGTGGAATAACGTAAGAATTGCTTAAAAACTATTCACGCGTGTCCCACTTTCTTCGTTTTATCAATACAGTATAGTAACACGGAAACAAGTAAATGGGTTTTCGGGAGAACAATATGGCGTATAGTTTACGTAGACGAACGATTACCGGCGGAACAGAAATACTAGTACTTAAAATCTCTGTACACGAAATATATGTTACTTTACAAATTATGCAGGGCTCGCGGAAAAATAAAACTATTGGTATCTGTTCGTAAATTTATTGCACACGAAAACTATTTATTCCTTACCCATGTTTGGAAACCTGAAATAAAAAAAAATGGCAAACACCATAACATGTCTAGAAACTAAGAGAGTAGATGAATGATTCTTCAAAAATGCGTTATTTACAACCGCAGTTTTTGCAAAAGCGTGGAATAGGAGTAAATGGGTAAGTGTATACTGATGTAGAACTGTCAAAAAAAAAATTCTAGTTCAAATCCCGTCACCGTACCAAATTATATATTTTTTTATAGTTATATTCATACACAGTGAATTACCCACATAACGGAAGTAAAAAGTTTATTTGTTACCACTTTTTTTAAAGAGCAGATTTAAACTTGCAAGTTTGTGGTCACACTCCGTGAATTTATGGAGATTTGTGTGAAATTTACGAAGAGAGCGGTATTGTAAAAGAAGGAGAGACCGTAATTTGACGCTGATGTCTGGATAATTTGTAACTGGTTTTTTCCTAATTTTACAGTGTAACTTGTTCAGTGATACGTAGGAGTGGACGGATTTTGACGGCTCTTAATATCGAGGTCCTGAGAGCCGATTAGGGTGAAGATAAGTGAGTACGGAGCACCGCCGGAATGCAAGGGCGAGGGGAACGGGATATTCCCGAGAAAACCCGCCGGCCAGCGGCGTTGTTTGTTAAGGGAAATGTCCTAGATAGCATCGTAGATACGTCATTAAATATATGGTCAGATAGCGAGGCGTAGGAAACATGTGTAAGTTTGAGCGATAAGCAGTGATTGCAGGCTTGTCGACAAGTGCACCACCGCTGTCTACTGAGCATGTCGGCCACAAGGTTCGACGCACCATCCGCGGCATGCAGACAAATCCTCGGCACTCAGAGACGCAGAGGATTACACGTCTCTCCCCCCTAGTCCACGTCCATCCCACACAAGGGATATGGTGAGCGGGCCGGCGTGGCAGGGAAATCCTCTGCACGATGCAGAATGACAAAGTAGAGCATATCTTTAGCTGGCGACCTCGCAGGGTCTCTGCATCCCGAGCCTATAGTGGCACATGAGGCGGCCACCTCCCTCCCCCATCACATCTGCACGTCCCTTTGTCGAGCTGCCGCCTCTCGCTCGCTTTGTACAATCGCCCACAACATTCCTGCAGCTTGTGCCCCTCCCCCGCCAGGGACAGTGGGCGGGGGGATACCTCCACCCCTCCCCAGCCATCCACAATCCTCGCGGATGTAACACACACCGCCCTCCACCCACGGCCATTCTTTTTTATTCCGGAATGGCGAATCCTGTTGTGCGAGCAGCAGCGTGGCTGCCTGCAAGCGGAGTGAACTGCCTTCTGGCCTGGCAGCTACAGTTCCCAGCTACTGGGGAGAGTGCTGGGACTTGTTGAGGAGATACTCAACAAGATACCTTCAAGTATCTTACTTCATGTGGTGCACTATTCGAGCTTAAGAAAATTGAATAAACCTTTGGAAGTTTACACTGCCAGGTTTCTTGTGAACACTCAATATACTAGTGAGTACTAAAGTGTTTGTTCTTCACTTAACATTCAGCTATGTTCTCATAACGTTAAGCCAATGAACAGTTTAGTGGTTACTACAAAAATAATACCTTAACAACAAAAAACCTTAGAAGTGCGTGAATTTTTGCAAAGTTTTTATACACTCCTTTCGGTAATTCATTGAAATACTTAGTTGGTTATAGTCATACAGATAAATAGTTCCTCTTACAAAATACTTTCATGGCAACAAAACATTTTAAAATGCGACGAAACATTTCCCTAGTTATATCGAAATATCCATATGAGCAAATGAAACTCCTTTGTTGAGTCATAAAACTGTTCCAAGGACAAAACAGCAGTTTGCATAAAATATTTATATAACTATAGACACAGTGAAAAAGCAATATCTTTATGGCCGAAATAAAATTTCTTCTGAGCGGAGTTGTAAATTTTAAAAAGAGTTAGTTGCTGCAAATGAGGGAACATTTATTTGCACACAAGTTAAAACTGCTCCACTGGAATAATGTTTAGAATTGTCATTCCGCAGATTTGAAATTGTTATTTTTCTCATTTTTAGCAGTGACAGATATCCCGGTCAATGGTTCCCAATGCATCCCTCTTATTTCTCAGCCGGTAGCAGCTACTTAATTGAATTTTCAGCGAGTAGTATTTTGCTGACGGGTTTGATAGGCTGGAGATGTAACTTACGTGGGAATAAATATATCTGAACTGACAAAAACTTATATTTATAAGCTACTACATAGTTGCAGTCCTCGGTTCGAATCTATGGCAAAGTATGAATGAGTATGACGGTCTTAGTATCAAACAGAGTTCGTTTAGTGAGAATATTTCGCCTAGCTTTGTACATCATAAGCAGGCATTATTGTATGTTAAAGTTCGTAGTCGCTTGAGTAATATTTAATGCACCAAATCTTTAGAGAATCGATTAAATAAAAAATATAATCAAGAATTGGTTTAAATAAAATAACTAATGTAAATGTCAACTATCATCAATTTTGTAAGTGTATTCAACATAGAGATGGTGGTAAATGGCAGTGATACTGTAGGCATACTTTGTGCCAAAGTAATTTTGATATCTGAAGTGTCGCGCTACTTTTGTGTCAGTATGATACTTCGCATAATTGTTTGCACGCCGGACAATAACGAAAATAAATCACCGGACAAGTACACATTGCATTGAGAGCTTACACTCTTGTCAAATAAAATATGCATATAAACTAGTATTAAAAAAATTGATTTGTAAATTCCTCTGGCGTTTCTAAAGACAGCAAATGACGTTTCCTCACACATGCTTTGGCAACTCCCACTCCCTCGATAGTCACAACTGAAACATTTGTGAACGGCGATCGCTGTGAAAGCGCCGTTGCTGGGCGTGTACCAGTTACGGCAGCAACATCACTGGCGCTGCAAGAAGAGGAGCCGAGCGATGGACTGACATCTGCTCTCGGTGTCTGTCCTTGTAAGCGCAGCTTAAGAGCCTAGCTCTTCGTGGCTCCTCGCCGAGCACAAGTGCTCACTTTCAGCTTGGAGTGAATGCTTTCAACAAAGTTTAGGATCGATGCAAGCTCCTACACGCTGTTGGTTATACATCGTGAAGAGAGTATGGAGTTCGGTGCGAATGCCAAGTGTGCGCTGTAGACAGTTCCCAAGTACCAGCACCGGACGTGTTTCTCTTTACCACTGTGTAACTGTGACTTGACCAGGCGTGCTTTGATATACCAGAACTCTCCCTCCAAGCACACTCAGTTGGGAGCCCTGCTCACGTGGTTGGTACATTTCTAACCGTCTTTTGTACGTGCGCTGTCTGTAGAGTTGGCATTGCCATCGCCTTGATAACTTCCTTAACGTGTCGAACAAGTGTAGCCATAAGATTATCTGGAACGAAAATTTGTTACCATTACGCCAATACATTTACGTGCATAAAACCAACAGAAGCACAATCACAAATATTCGTTGTTTACAAGTTTAAAAGTCACGCATTTACATTGCTGCCAACTTAACATGGACCATGCCAAGTTAGCGAGTCCGTTAAAATACATTAATTCTTATGTAAAGGTACATTTTAAAATATATCAACTAATATCGGGCCAGTTAAAAACACGAATTCAACACAATAATTTTGTTTTAAAAATATTGTTTTTAAATACAAATTAAAAAAAAAATTTCATATAATTGTGATGTCAGGTTATGAGTTAATATACGGAACGTGTGCAGAACAATACAGTAAAATTTAAGCTATGTCACGTGTGAAAATTTTATGCACTAGGTCAGTACGGAAAAAGTTGCCTAGTAAGGTTGTTGTTGGTATATCTCACCAGTTTGACGTCATACCATCAATTGTATGAAGTTTTAGCCGATGTATATTTGGAGTGATAAAACATTTCGTAATTTTACTGAGATAGATTTAAAAATAAGGTTCTTGCAGATTGGTAAGATGTCTCTTCAGCTCAAGAGTAGTCTGCATTGGGAACTCACGTAACGCAGCTCCAACTTATGATGTAATTACGAGATAAGTTATATATTTTAAGACACTAGATGTACACAGATAGGGGAAAATAATTATAGTGAATAATGATTTCATTTAATTTTTGTCAGGCCATCATATCAGTTTAGTGCACAGTAGAGAGCTTCTCCACTAATAACTGGTTGGAGCTTCTGACTGAAAGCATTGCTATATTTGACTTGACTGCACGCAGTCTGCCACTTACTGCCGCTGGCTCAACATTCTCTAAGATGATCCAGTAAGACAAGTGGAAGTAGCATCCTGAATAGAAGTCACGTTTACCACTGTAGTTGTATGAGAACCACTGTATTTACGTGACCTCGCTAATTAATATCCCACACAAGCTGAAGAAAACATTTTGTGAATTAGATTTTTCGGAAGGGGAGTATAATGTCGATATAAAAGTAGTTGTTTTTCAAGCTGCAGTTGGCCGGTGACTGTAATGCTCCTGCAAGCAGGTATTAAATGCACTTGCTTGACGTCCCAGGAACTACGGTTAGTCACTGCTACCAAGGAACAGCCCGAGACGCTACCGAAGTCCCCTTGGCGATGAGAAGCGGTGGAATACAGTCGACTGGATCACACTCCTCAAGGGCTCATCATCTACGATCAAGTCAAAGAAATAAGTAAAAATTAAGATTTTCGAAGTCTATCCTATTTATGCTTCAACTCGCGAAAATTCTTCGTCTCTACATACGTATTTGTTAAGAAATATCAAAATGTTCACTTCGAAATTGGAAGAGTAAAACAAAATTTAGAAAGGAAACTACACTGACAAACAAGTTTAATCTATTAAGTCAAAACGACAGTAACAATTAGTGCAACTCGCAATTAGAGAAAAAAGTTAGTTTAAATGGAGCCTACCAAAAATATAACAGTTATTTCACCAAAACAGTTTGGTTGAACGCAGACCCCACTGTCCCAGCTATAAAAATGCGTGTCGGCAGCTGGTTAATTAACGTAAATACTATACAAATGGGTAGGGACAAACCAGAGGATTCGTCGAAGGATCGAGTGAGGTAAAGAGAGTGATCGAAGAATTGAGGAAAGACTGTGAGATTAATCGAAAGATTGTACTTAAGATTGAAAGATTGATGGAAAGATTGCAAAACTGACAGAAAGATTGACAGGAAGATTGGGCGAAACATTGAAAGATTGCGAAATTGTTATGGAATTATTGCAAAAAATTAATTGGTTTATTGAAATATTGATGGAAAGATTGCGCGATTGATGATAATATTGAATAATTGATGGGAAATTAGCGAAAAATTGACGGTGAGATTGTGATGGATTGATAAAAAGACTGACAGATTGATATAAATAATGCAGATGATTGGTGAGGAATGGTGAGGATTGGCGAAGAGTATGGTTTGTGTGGTACTGATTGTGGTACATGCGGTGCTAATTGCAGTGTGGAGCATTACGGAGGATTCTGGAGGATTGTTGTGGATTAGGGAGGACAACTGCGAAGGATGGATGTTAAAAATATAAGATTGCTGGAATGATTGTGAACGATTGATGGGAAGATTGAAAGATGGCGGAGAGATAGGAAAATTTATGGAAATATTAGAAAATGTATGGAAATATTCTGAAAGATTAATGGAAAGATTGAGAGATTGATGAATTGATCAAAATATTGATGGAATTATTGGAAGATTGGCAGATTGATGGCCAAGGAGAGGACGGAAGTCAAGACCGAATATCACCAAAGCTGCCCTCGTGCATTCCTAGTCTTAAGGGCCCAGCAGTATTGGTACTTAAATTATAACCAAGTACACTTATGAAAATGTTGGTAGGTGCTGATTCAAACCATGTTTATAACACACTTGTACAGGTGGTTGCTACTCGTATGAAGGACTTGGATTATTCACATATACAATCATAAAAAAATACTGAGAATCTTATTTGTGTCTACAAAACAGACGAGACAATGAATAATGTGTAGATTCCAATGTTGTGTAATAATTAGACATCAAGAGAGGAGACCGGAAATGAAGTAAATGAATGAGGGACTTTTGCATGTTTTCGCAACACTATATGTACATTTTCGATACAAATTTAAAATAGATAAATAAATTCATTTTTAAATTGACGTTTTTTTAATTTAGCAAAATAATTTTTAGATGAGATAATAAATACAGATTTTTGACTTGACATACCCAAGGCCCATAAAACCGACATCGCTATAATAAACAGATATATACTTGAAGGGTTAGTGGTTATAACTGCCGAGCACCTTCGGGTACATCAGAAAAACCCTAGTCGATGGCTTCCGAGCACCCCCTGTGTCGAGGCGATGACTACCGAGCTCGTCCGAGTCGAACCGAAGACCGCCAGCCACAGCCATACAGCTCCCATTTAAAATACATTGTGCCCGAACTCCATATCATACTACTTCATTTTAAGCGTTTTCGCACAAAACAGAACACTTAGGGTATTCTGCTAATTTTTATTGATTTCTGACTTTTGTGTATCCGTCCACCACGCGAATGGAACTGTCTCTATCACGTGGCAAGACATATTTTTACACCTCTAGAACATATTATATTTTCTCTATAAATATCCAATAAAACAATACCGTTATAAAAAAATAAGTACACGAAATTTAAAATTATTCCATTATAGGAATTATAATTTTTCGTAGTGAGGATTCACGATAATATATATTATTACCTTAGTATTAGGGGCCGCGGTGGCTGAGCGGTTAGACCACTCATCTCCCACCAAGGTGAACTGGGTTCAATCCGCTGCCGGATTACTCCGGATTTTCGCAAGTGGGAATCGTGCTGGACGATGCCACTAGTAGGCGGGATTTTTCGGGGATCACTTTCAACTTGGGAGTTAGAATTTCCTGAAGTCTTTGAAGAATCACTGGGTGAATTCAAAATTCTGAAATTAATGTGAATTGAACACTACTTTTCAACTTATTTGGTGTGAGCTAGCAACATTCCCTTTGAACTTCGTGGTATGGTTGAAGAAGTGCACAATCAGCAAGGCACACAAGCGGGACATGTATCTGGTTCCTCCTGTCAGTCAATTGTTAAACAAATGAAGTTATGGAAATGTTTTTGCTAAACCAGGCCTTGCAAGTGATTATCAACAATTAAGGGTAGATGGATATTCGTCACTAGCACAGACAATCATTTCCCAAAAGGGAGCATTCAATGTAAAACAGTTGCAGTTCGTAGTGGAACTACCATCAGTAATTGAAGGAGTTATTTATTTCTGATATGATATCCTAATCACAGGTAGCAATGAGCAAGAGCTAACTTGCATGATTCGTGTTTCACTTAAATGGCTCTCAAATGCAGGCTTGTATCTCAAGCACAACAAGTGTGTTTTCCACTCTAATCGTGGGACTTTTCTGCGTAATGCAATTGACAGTGATGGTATACAACACAGTGAAGATAAGGTGAAGGATATTTAGGATGTAACTGTGCCAACAAATAAAGAGTAGCTTCTTGCATACCTTGAGTTACTAAATTCCTACCATCCCTTCGTTCCAAATAAGGCCACAGTTGCTGAGCCACTTAATAAGTTACATGACAAGAATGTTTTATGGGTATGGACAATACAGCGTTCATGAGCATTCCAAGCTACCAATAATTTGTTAAGGTCAGATGCTGTTTTGACTCGTTACAATCCACATAGACATCTTATTATTGCATGCGATGCCTCTCCATATGACATAGCTTGTGTCCTGAGTTAGCTTATGGGATCAGGAAGGAAGATGCCAGTGTCATTGCACTCTAGAACATAATCCATATCTGAACTAGGAAATGCAAAATCCGATAGGGTAGCACGTAGCATCGTAGACGGAGTTCTATAATTTCACAACTCTTTGTATGGACATAATTTTTAAATTCGTATACACAAACCATTGCTGGCCATATTCACGAATAGTAATTCAAAACACCTACAAAACTATCTCCACAGATGCTGTGGAGCATAAAGTTTTGGAGAAACAATTACTATCTGGTGCATTACTCCGGCAAATGAATTGCTAATTCAGCTGGTATGAGAAGGTTACCATGCAATAGTGCTCACAAACAAGAACGTAATATTGAAATGCAGCTCAAGGAAAGTTTAGATCTGAACCCATTGGTTTGACTTCCTTTAGCTGAGCAGATTGCATTACTTACCAAGAAGGAACCAATATTACCAAGAATTATAAACTGGGTTACAAAAGGGGTGACCATTGAGGAAGAGAGTACAGCAATTCAAGCTAAATGCGATTCGTCAACAGGAACTTTCGGCACATTGTGGCTCTCTACTTTGGGGTTATTATTGCATCTAGTGCTAGAGAATTTGTCCATAAAACACTTCATTGATATCATGAAGGCATATTTGGCACAAAAGCCTTGGCATGTCATTACACGTGGTGTTCTGGCATGGACAAGGAAATTAAGCAAGTTGTAAATAACTTTTCAATATGTAAACAGTTTCGACATGTGCTTCCATCAGCCCCGACCTTTCCTTAATAATATACGAAATTCCCATGGGCACGATGACATATAGACTTTGCAGGGCTATGTCAAGTGAAGGTATTTATCATTATAGTTTATTCGCGCTTGAAATTGTTTGAGGCTGTAAAACGTAAAATCAACCGAATCTCATTGCGCAATTCCGGTTTTGTGTAGCCTTTTTGCTAAATATAGTCGTCCAAGTGTCACCGTTTCAGATACTGAAACCAACTTTACGCCTTCAGAATGTATGGAGTTTGCCTCCAGCAATGGAATCCGTACAGTAACCATAGCACCTTTACACCCTACATCTAATTGGCACGCAGAGAGTAGTATAAACATATTGTGCATGACCAAGAACATGGATGTCACCAGTAGTACCAACTAATTTACAAAACATCCTAATTTCATCACCTAACTCCATCTTCATTATTTTAGTTGAATACAAAACGGGAGCCTGAGCAATCGAAACTATAGCAATTTGATTAATAAAATTTTCAAGTAAAGCAAAAGTCTTCAAACATAATATGTCTCTCACATCAATTTGACTGAAATAATTAACAGCTGTACCAGGATTATTATGAGAAAGACGATAAAAGCAAACCTCCAAAATACCACAACCACGATTAGCAGTCATACCTTGAATAGCAAATCTGTACAATAAAAACACAATAACATAACTTTCTTGAGCCTGAGTAACTTGCTTAACAAACACATTATCATCTTCAGCGACATCAGTATTAAAACTTCCAATTTTACGAAAAATATGTCTTGAACGATATTTCCTCCTAAAATAACGTGCAGGTCTCATACTGACAGTGAAAAACTAATTTATTTCATAAGCACGTCTGAACACATGTCGTTAGGACGTCGTGTAAATATATACAAGTATTATCACACAATACTCAAAACATAGTAAGGAATCTTTGTAACCAACAATTCACATAGGAAGTAAAGTATCTGAAAATAGGAAATCAATTATTAAACCAGTCATTAAAAACCTCCATTTTATTAAACAATATACTAGTCTTTAGTGCAATAAATGCCATTTTCAAAAGTTATATTGGCACATATCATTGCTATTTGGAATACAGAAAGTGTTTATTGCGTAGTTGGATATGTGCTGTCCGTCAGGTACCTTCTATGTCTAAACAAGAACCGAGACTTCGAAGTAACTAATGTTACTAATAAATCACTGAATATTAGGGGAACCTAATATTATCAGTATTATTAGCGTACTACTTTTCATTGTTTCACAAAAAAATTACGCCGACGACTTGCATTTTTTTTTCGGCTGTAATATGCTTTTCACCCAAAAAAAATTTTATTTTTATTTTTTTTATTTTTTTCGAAATTTCATTTGTAGTAGCTAGTAATAGGGCATTTATCGGGACCTGGCATCCTGGCGACGAGCTGGGGAGCCACGCCAGCAAACTTGAATATTCCCTTTTTACCCTTTTTCCCCTCAAAATTTCCCTTTTCCTTCAAAACGCTAATAATCACGACACTTTCCCGAATTTCCCATAAAACCCTCAAAATTCCCCGCAGAAATATTCCTTACATAAATTTATGAGTAACTCAGTCCGAAAATAGCATGACTCCACGATGTGAATCGATGAATCCATTTTGGTGAAGAGAGGATGAGAGGTCAACATGACATTCATGCTCTGTCATTCCATGCCAGAAGCATACATCTTGTCTTAATAATGTTCGAGTTCATTGCTCCGTCATGAAACTTCATTCACTCCCTGGTTACAAGCATATATTCTACGACCTTTACCGGGTGCACAAATGCTAAGGACACCTACACAAATCACACAAAAACATACATGCTAATTGTACACATATTAATCGCACTAATGCTAATCGCGCACATGACAAACACCCTGCCATCTTGCCTTTGTCCTCCCGCTATCTTGTATTACCACCATCAAACAACCGTGCCAGCTAGAACGGAGCAACAATGTAGCAGGGCTAAGTATGCCTTAAGCCCTCTTATAAACATACTTGGCCACAATTTTCTGAACCACTTAATACATAGTAACCAAATTTATAAAACATACATCACCCCTGATAACAAATAGGGTGGTGGAGTCAACTACGCCTTAGGCCCTCTTCTAAGCATAGTTGGCTGCCATTTCCGAACCGTTTAAGATATAGTCACTAAATTCATAACATACACATCACCCCTGATATCGAATAGGGTGGTACAGGCAATTACAACTTCAGCACTCTTATAAGCATAGTTGGCCACCATTTCCATTCTGCTTAAGATAAAGTCGTCAAATTCATAACATATGCATCGCACTTGATGCTGAAAAAAGCGGTCGAGACAATTATGCCTTAACCCCCTTATAAGCATAGTCTGTTGTAATTTTGAAACTGTTTAAGATATGGTCACCAAATTCATATAATAGACATCACAGTCGACGACAAAAAGGACGGCAGGCTCAAGAACGCATTAAGCACTATTATGAGCATAGTTGACCACCATTTCCCAATTCACCTAAGCTATAGCCCGCAAATTCATACCAAATGTATCGTCTACGACGACGAGTATCACTACCAGGTCAATTACACCTTTAGCCCTCGTATAAGCATAGTCAGTCACCATTTCATATCCATCGAAGCTATACACACAAAACTCATATCACACACATCGTTCCCGACATCGAACTGGCAGCAGGGTTCATTAGGCCATAACCTCTCTTATAAGCATAGTTGACAACCATTTCCCATCTGCTGAAACAATAGTCATCAAATTTTAATCAACACACTGCTCCAAACATAGAACCGGGCAGCAGAGTCAATTACCCATTAATCCCACTTATAAATATAGATGCCTGTAATTTACTATCCGTAAAAACTACGACCGTCAAATTCATATCACCATTATCATTCCTGGATGCAATTAATGCGATAAGGATAATTAGTGCCCTAAGACCTGTTATAACAATAGTAGGGCGTCACTTCTGTACTAATTAAGTTCGGCTAACATGTAAGAGTGAGAGTCAGAAAATAAATGTAGGCATACATACAATTGTGTTGCAAGAATGTACTATTAGTTAGGAGTTACTGATGCATGTAGGGGTGGTGTATAGCACACATACGTGCTGGCCCGCACGCACATGTCAGTCACCCAACACCACGCATGTCGTCTGCTACTNCGCTGGCCCGCACGCACATGTCAGTCACCCAACACCACGCATGTCGTCTGCTACTGCAGGATATATATATATGTAAAGGTTAGCATGGTAACACACAATCTACCAAATAAGAAAAAAATTAAGATATATACAAATGCGCTGCAAACATGATGCACATCGTCGCGGGTAACAGTTAAATACATAAACAGTAATATAAACAAACACCATGAAACCAAAACAAGGGCCNATGCACATCGTCGCGGGTAACAGTTAAATACATAAACAGTAATATAAACAAACACCATGAAACCAAAACAAGGGCCTACAGACCGAGGCCTCGTTATAAAGGGCAACCCTTTACAACCAGCCATACATTGAAAAAAATTAAGGAGTATACTATTGCAACGATCACGAGACTTACGTAGTCATAGGTTACAGTAAAACGTGTGCGAGTTAATACAAATAAACATCGTCAGCCTAACTTGAGAGTTGGGGGAACAGAATGTTAAATATATAAAACCATCCAGTACATGAAAAATCAGCCACATAACAAATGAAACATGGCTGGCATATTCGGGAGTATATCTCAAGCATAATATCATATAGAATCATAATATATATATAAAAAATACCCCACCGTGCCACAGTCCAAAACAGTGATCTCAGTGTTGCTATAGCACCGAGAATTTTAGTAAAAGCTAGAACTCGGCGACATGAAAAAGAAAGAATCTTCACGAGGACAAACCTCAAAAATTTCTACAATGCAAAAAGTACAGCAAATATTACGCGACTGGTAAAGACTGTGTTCCTTTGCCTGCCAGAGGCGAAAAACATACATTTGTAAAACATTACTTGCGCAAGATACACGACACTACTACCCACTGATGCAAAGAGATATAAAATATAATTTTAAAAGCGTATAGTTAAAAGAATTTAGAAGCCAACGCATACTGTGCCAGCATCGAGCACTGTCCATCACCTTACCAAAAAAAAATACTGCCCTTGAGAATAAGTTATAGCAGGTTCAATCCCTTAGAGAGTCTAATCATTTCACAGGTAAAAAATATAACATGATACTCAAATAAAACTTTTGTGTTGTATCTACATATTTACGTATCGAGCACATCATGCAACAATCGCAATGAACTATATCTTGAACAAATATTTTGTACTTAACTGTACTCGATGTATGCTCATCACAATTATTTGCAGACTACCAGACATATATAAATACGTAACAAACAGGTCAGACTGTGACAATNATGTATGCTCATCACAATTATTTGCAGACTACCAGACATATATAAATACGTAACAAACAGGTCAGACTGTGACAACCCGAGACAGGCAACACGAACTGTCATGTAGTGATAATGGTATACAAGCATATATTGTGTAAAAAAAAATGGTTCTCNCCGAGACAGGCAACACGAACTGTCATGTAGTGATAATGGTATACAAGCATATATTGTGTAAAAAAAAATGGTTCTCACTTCATCATCGATCATAGCGGAAAGCAGATAGTTACGTCTACATTCATCTACCGCGATGGAATACAATGTTACAACATGAAGACATAATCATTGGTTGAAGACTACCCATCTGTAAAATTGACTGCAACGTCAACAGCGTGGGATTCTGAAGATTCGCTCCTTACATCACGACGACATGAAAGTAACNTGTAAAATTGACTGCAACGTCAACAGCGTGGGATTCTGAAGATTCGCTCCTTACATCACGACGACATGAAAGTAAACATTACATGTTCACCATTGCATACAAGACATTACTTAGATAATGGTGACCTGGAGTTCGCCCGTAGTGATAGTCAGAATAGGCATAGCAAGAAGTGCAAATACAATGTTTGTTGTTCATCGGAAAGTGAGTGGAAGTATTGTGACAATTAGGTATACTGAACTTCTATGTGTATATATCTACTACAACATGTTTATGGTTTTGCGTTGCAAATGTTGGCACTTCATTATCAGTCGAATATGCACATTTCATATCATTACCAGCAGTCTTGGAGATCACGTTTTCGTTTCTCTTACACATGAAAAGTTGTAACATCTTAGTTCTTCACTTTACACGTCAGCAGTTCATGTTTGTCGTTTAAAACTTCTGACTATCTGTATGGCTCACACTTTCCACAATGCATGTCTGCAACACTCATATTTCCTACTTCACACCTTGTTTTGGAACACGATGCAGGCCTGGGTAATGTTATGGCTGCTCGAACCATCGTCAGTTAATATGGTGATTGGTGAATCAGCAAGAAGTTCAATACATGCCATCTCGTGCCAAGCAGGGGTGCGTCACCTTTACTCACACCAGAAGGATTCTTTAGATTATAGCTTCTACCAAATGTGCACCACACATATCACATGTTAGTAATCTGGAGGTAGGTTTCTTTGAACATTTGTTTTGATCTTGGCGACGTACATTGCCACGTTACAGAAGATCTTGCCACAGTAACTGCATTGTTTTCCATGCAATTGTTGAAGCTCAGGGAAGGTTTGCACGTAGTCACACAGGACATACTCGACTTCAGATCCTCAGTGGTTCTCATCATCTTCAAGCATATGTGAACTCAAATACTTGTAATACTGCATATTGCTGTCTCCTCACTGTTGACTTCTCACTGCTGACTCCTCACTGCTGACTCTTCAGTATTGACTGACTTCTCATTGCTGACTCCTCAATGATGACTACTCAAAACCTATTCCTCACCACTGACTCCTCACTGCTGACTCCTCACCACTGTCCCCTTAGCATTGACTCCTCTTTTCTGACTTCTCACTGCTGACTCCTCACCACTGTCCCCTTAGCATTGACTCCTCTGACTACTCTTTGCTGACTTCTCACTGCTGACTCCTCACCACTGTCCCCTTAGCATTGACTCCTCTTTGCTGACTCCTCACTGCTGACTCCTCACCACTGTCCCCTTAGCATTGACTCCTCTTTGCTGACTCCTCACTGCTGACTCCTCACCACTGTCCCCTTAGCATTGACTCCTCTTTGCTGACTCCTCACTGCTGACTCCTCACCACTGTCCCCTTAGCATTGACTCCTCTTTGCTGACTCCTCACTGCTGACTCCTCACCACTGTCCCCTTAGCATTGACTCCTCTTTGCTGACTCCTCACTGCTGACTCCTCACCACTGTCCCCTTAGCATTGACTCCTCTTTGCTGACTTCTCACAGCTACCTGCATGCTGTACAGACACGGCACACAACTGTTTAACAACTGGACAACTTTCTGTGGTCGTCGTAATCTATATCATTATCCCAACAGTCGAAAGAGCACTTAAGTAGTATTTATCTGTAGTCGGGTAGAAAAATCAGTATCTGGCTATTCACTAAGTGGCCTATGTTAATTTCTTCTCAATTATAACTGATCTATCGTACATAATGTCCAACCACAAGCCTTTACTAGGTATTCATCCTCTTGACAAATCTCCTGTATACTAGGTTCAACTCTGTCTTCGATTTCATACATGTTATACAGAGGCACATTCGAGGTCTTGAAGGCGCTCTCACTATATAATTTTTTATGTGGTTCTGGTTTTATATATTCACATTCCTACCATATATTATATTTTAAAGCACCTTCTTTTTCCATTTCATATGTAAGTTTATCTATAATATTCTGCTTCATACGTTCAAGATATGTACAAATATATTTTGCTGTGATTGACGAAATAGATGCAAAATACGTCTTAAAGATATTACAGAAAGCAGATTATTTCAGTATGAATCCATTGTTATTTGGTAAGTTTGTAATACATACAGGTGTAGGAGATTTATATGTACACAGTTAGACTGATAGTCACAGTGAATCAGTATCCAATGCAGCAGGTGCCCGACCTTCACATGTTTTTGATGCAGCCAATACACTACATTGCTTAGCTGACACGGGAGAGAGTCCATCACACATTGCAATANTTGCGACATTTTTTTTTTATGTATATGTATTTCACCTCGCACTTTGTCTAGAATATTTGTTACTTCATAACACTCGAATTCACGGCCACACTTAGCCACGAGTTTAGTAAGGCATTCTCGACTTCTTCAAACATTCTCCAGTTTTCTCATGTTGATGGACACTGCGACTTTTACTAAAGGTCTTGCTGCAGTAGCAACACGAATATCTTGATGCCTGTGGAGAATTGTCTGCAATGTTCACACCCAGGTCTTATGTTGCTGATAGTCACAGTGAATCAGTATCCAATGCATCAGGTGCCCGACCTTCACATGTTTTTGATGCAGCCAATGCACTACATTGCTTAGCTGACACGGGAGAGAGTCCATCACACATTGCAAGATGTCTTTTTAAGTTATCACGTCATCCAAATTCTGACTTGCACTGTTCACATTTTAAGCTAGATAGATTCATGTTTNATGTCTTTTTAAGTTATCACGTCATCCAAATTCTGACTTGCACTGTTCACATTTTAAGCTAGATAGATTCATGTTTATAGGACAAAAAGTCTCATGTCAACGGTCATGGCAGCTTTTAGAACATTTGTTCTTCCAGAAAAGCACAAATAACTTTCGGAAGTATTTTCCGTCTTCGCTCGAGATAATATTCACTTTCGAAGTTCGAATAACAACAAAGACGATTCCACCAATTTCATGTGCTGTATATATGCATATATCTTCATATTTCGTCAGTGGGATTTAAGCTTTTTTAATGCATTATGTGAAATTAAATATAACTAGGTACTTTATGTAGTTTATTACACCACCATGCAGCTGAAAGTTTTTCATCTCACACAGACACATATACAGTGGAACTCATGTATTACTCCCGANATTACACCACCATGCAGCTGAAAGTTTTTCATCTCACACAGACACATATACAGTGGAACTCATGTATTACTCCCGATGATTATACACTTCCCTGCATCTCACACAGACACATATACAGTGGAACTCATGTATTACTCCCGCTGATTATACACTTCCCTGCATCTCACACAGACACATATACAGTGGAACTCATGTATTACTCCCGCTGATTATACACTTCCCTGCATCTCACACAGACACATATACAGTGGAACTCATGTATTACTCCCGCTGATTATACACTTCCCTGCATTTTACACACATTTTTGTCCGCAGTGACTATTTAAAGTATCAGTTTCCCTCTATTTGCACTTTTATACATTTTCGCAACATTTTTTCCCAGTCCCTTGAAACCTTTTCAATAGTAGCTTCAATTAATGACAAACATTAAAAGAAAATTAGTCAAGTACCAATAAACCCGGCCTCTCTCCACCACACAGTATTTTACATCTCTCATGCCGTCGTGCATTGCTAGTTTTACTAAAGATCTTACTGCGATTACAACATTGTTACCTCCACATTGGTGAAGGATAGTGTACATTGTTCGCATGAAGGTCGGAAGTTGGTGATGTAGGTGTACCAATACACGATACAGCAGGCACCTGATGATCACATGTTTATGACGATGTCATTACACTTTGTTACTTAGCAGGTACAGGAACAAGGTATTTGCACTTTTTCGTATGTGTGTTTAAACTGTCTGTACAAGTGAACACACCTTGACACTTATTACATCGATATCCTGTGCTACACGGATTCAGCTTGCATTTGTGCTTTATATGTCTCTTCGCATTGCAGGCAAATGCAAATGTCATGTTTAAAGTAGATGCCTAGATGTCTAGGAGATGTGAATGATTCACCCAATGTTTTATTGGTTGGGTACGAAGTCTTTAATGATGCTGACGATTTTAATTTTGCTTTCACAAGTATCTCCCCGACAAAATAATACTTTAATCTCATCAAATACTGATCGATACATGTAGGAAGAGAACTTTGCATGTTGCAATATCTCTTTTTAAGCTATTACACCTTAGAAAATATTATTTACACTTTTCACATGATAAGATAAAATGCTTCATATTTTGAGGACAACCAGCCTCGTGTCGAAGAGAATTGCAGCTTTTACAAAATATCTTCTTGCAGAAAGAGCACAAATAAATGTCTGTAGTATTTTCCATTTTCGGTTGAGATAGTGTTTTCTCTTCACAGTGCGAATAACTGCTAACCTGATCGCATTAACTACATATACATGTATACTGTACATGTGGCATATAATAATATCATCAATAGGAGTTAAGCTTTTTAAGCAGTGGAACATGTCCGCTTCATCCGACTCCGTGTGATCCACTAATATTCAAAGAAACTGAAAAGTAGCTAGGTGGTCGATTCTTTTTTGTTTTAAGCAGTATATTTTGTTCGATATGGTGGCCTAAGTTCAGGGCAGCATTACCTTATTCAAGGTCGAGTTCAAGGTTGTTTGTTGTCACGATTCCTGGTATTATCAGCGATGCAAAATGATTTTCTCAGAGTGTTCCCATGATTGTTTTATAAACTAAATATAATTTTTTTGCCCTTCATCCCTAGCATAGATTTCGTTCGAGATGATGGCCAAAGGTCGAGGACAAGGTCACATGACAACCTGGTTCCTGCTATTGCGAATGGAGCAAATGGATTTTCTCAGAGTGTTCGAACATTTTTTTACTCGTCCCTAAGAAATAAAATACGTACATGCATATACTATTTAAAACGAAATATCTTTTTTACCTTATTCTGTATAACTAAATTCCAATCATAAAGGAAATTGTATGTGTGACTTGGCTGGTCTGCCATCCTGGCGCCTGACGCGAATCTCTACTAGTTTATGTACCATCCTTTCGTATCGTTGAAACCTGCGCAGTGCCTACGCTGTTGGCCGACCACCTGGCTGCCTTACAGATTCTCGAGATGTTAGTTGATCACACAATGTTGGGCAGGCCGAACGCGTACCACTGCTAGTGTTGCGGGTTGTTGTTGTTGGCTGTAATCTGAATTTACAGTTTCATTCCAATTGGGTAGTAAGGAATTCGTTTGCTATTCTGCTGCACTGACCAGGGCTGCATGGTCTTGTCTAACATCATCTAACGCAATGTACGGCGCTCGGCGCTTCTGCAATATGCACTATTTTCCTTTACATTCAATTTTTTATATTGTTTGCATTGGCGTGCAGCAGTGTTGACTATGTAGGTCCCGTCCTTTTCAACTCCGCCATAGTATTTTATTTTAGCCGATAGTGATGTACGATGCCCGATGCTCGCACAATATCCAATGGTTGGTAACTATGTATATTTTTCTATACATTCTAACGAGGTAGAAATTGATAGTGTTTTAATTTTACAATGTGGTGGTTTAAAACAAGACAGATCTTGTGATTTGCATATTTTTATGCTAGTGGTGTCAGTCATGGAAATGAAAAACAACTGATAATATATGATGTTAGGATGGGCTAGCCAGCTCAGTTGCTATTCAGACCATGAAGTGTGAACATTAGCTGCGGATAACATGCTCTTATTCGACGTTGGGCAATATTTAGGGAAGTTATTTGTGCTGCTACTGTAAGAATACCATTTCTAACACAAACAACTGCCGACAGCACGAAGCTAGTGGTCAACAAAATGTAGAGCGTGCTATGTCCACATGTGAAAAGTGTAAATCTCAGTTTGGACATCGTAGCAACTTGAAAAAATATCTTGCAACATATAAGGGTCTCCCTGCACTGTCTGCCAACTATTATCTGCGGAGAGAACCAAATAAATGTGAGGGTTCATGTACAAATTTTGAGAGTAGTTCTTCGCTCCCACCAAGACATCCATGCAACTATGCAATGAGACACGAAAAAAATAACTGTGTGAGGAGCACAATTCGCATGACATATCGATGTAATAAGTCCCAACGAATGTATGCACGAGTTGCTATTTTAATTAAGAATTAGAGACTTTGTAGAGAAAAGAACACAGGGACCTCTGATGGACAACAAGGTTATTATTCATCTTCAGATCGTACTACACAACATACATCAATGTTCTATGAGCCAAAGCCAAATGTTAATGGCTTTTTCCTGGAGCGACTGTTCCTTCCTGGCAAGTATGAAACCTAATATAATAAACCATCTTATCGATGAGGAAGAAAAACATGATGCTGTCAAATATAATACATGACTGGACTGTACTATAAAAAACCAGAGCCCCACAATTGTGAATATTGTACCAGAGCCTTCTAGACATCGAATTTAGCTGTGTATCATGCATAAACAATATAAATGTATGTTGTTGAAAGTATACACAAGTTTTGTTAAGAGCAAGAATAAATTGTTACCAATGGGTTCGGGTTGGACACTGGTTTCAGTAAATCATCAAGAGCTGAGAACAAGTGGGCACTATCCACGTAGAAAATAGGCACATACTGATTTCCCGCTACCACAATGAAAATTACAAAATACATCGCCTTTGACTGGCGGAATAATGATTTAAATTACTGCAACCTAGGAAAATCACTCAGTGGTTAAACTGACATGAGCACCACCGGTAATTTCTGAAGATAAGAGTGTGTAGTCAGCAGTGAGGAAGACAGTGGTTACGAGTCAGCGGTGATGTTTTAGCAGCGAGGAGTCATTTGTGAGGAGTCATTTGTGAGGAGTCAGTGGTGAGGAGCCAGGAGTGAAGAGCCAGGAATGAGGAGCCAGGAGTGAGGAGCCCGGAGTGAGGAGCCAGGAGTGAGGAGCCAGGAGTGAGGAGTCAGTGGTGAGGAGTCAGCAATGAGGAGTCAGCAGTGAGGAGTCAGCAGTGAGGAGTCAGCAGTGAGGAGACAGCACTGTGCAGTAGTACATGTGTTTGAGTTCACATATTCTTGAAGATAATAAAAACCACTGAGGATCTCAAGCTAGTATGTCCTGTATGACTATATGCAAACCTTCATCGAGTGTTTAACAATTACATGGAAAACAATGCAGTTACTGTGGCAAGACATTCAGTAAAAGATGCAATGCACATTGCCATGAACAAAGTGAATGCTCAAAGAAACCGACCTCCAGAATACTAACATGGGATATGTATGGTGTAGCATTTGGAACAAGCTATAATTTCAAGAGAGATACTGGTATGTGTAAAGGTAACCCACCCCTACTTGGAACGAGACAGCATGTATTTAACTTATTGCTGCAAGATATGGCCATAGCTAGGCTTCCTCCTGATTCATCATCTTAACAAACGATGGTTCGATTGCCCATAACATTACCCAGGCCTGCATCGTGTTCCAAAACAGTGTGTGAAGAAGGAAATATGAGTGTTGCAGACATGCATTATGGAAAGTGCGATCCATACTGATCATCAGAAGTTTTAAACGAAAAACATGCACTGCTGACATGTAAAATGAAAAACGAAGAAGTTATGTTTAGTCATGGTGAAGAGAACGAAAATGTAATCTCCAAGACTGCTGGTGATGATATGAAATATGCGTATTCTTCTAATAATGAAGAGCCGACATCTGCAAAGCAAAAGCGTAAACGTGTTGTTAAAAATAAGAACTACTTGAAGTTGGGGCCCATGAAATATGGATTCGAACCTAGTACTCTTGTCCAGAGGTATCTCACAACCTACTCATCACAGAAGAACATACATGCAGACTATATCTTGAACCTTCTGTGAAGGGTGACATGGAGATACCTTCTTATTTTCTGAAGATCCCAATGATCTGGTTGATAGATTGAGAGGATATCTTTCTGTCAACGGAGAGATAAATTCGTTTGTTATCGAACTCAGAGGTAGTGTCTGTATTGAATGACATAATATGTAGGGGCGTAATTGATTTATTAATAGGAATAAATACAAAAAAAAATATGTTTACCTTTTTATTTCTTATATTCCTATCGTCTAAGATTGTACCTGCTGACATGTGTTTATAAATGTCCGGTATACTGCAAGCATTTGCGATGAACATGCATGGAGTATAGCTATGTACAAATATCTGTTGGAGATAAATTTCATTGTAAGCTGCAAAGTTATAAGGATTTTAACAATACAGATACATACATGCTTAGTTTACCTAGTTGTCACAATATTTGTATTCATTTTCTGATGGACAACAAAGATCGACTTTACATTTCTTGCTCTTACTCTTGAAGCTATAAATTCAAGTAAACACTATGTTGCAGTTATCGCATTGCTAAGTTTTGTAGTCGATGGTGAATGAACAGTTACTATCTTCATGACGTCCAGCACTACAGCTGCTAGTGAATGTATTGCTACGATAGTTCTATTCACATTCCGATGAACAACAAACATCCTCTTTGTACTTCTTGCTATGCCCATTCAGAATATAATTGCGGGCGAACACCACATTACCATTATGGAATTGGTAAGACTTGTATGTATTGATGAACATTCAATTGCTACTTTATTCGTCGTCGTGATGTAAGGAGTGAATCTCCAGAGTCCGTTGCTGTTAACATTGCAGTCAATGTTACAGATGGTACGTCCTCAACCCATGACTCTATCTGAATATTATAACATTGTACGCCATCGCGATGGATGAATGAAGACGTAACTATCTGCTTTCCGCTATGCTCGACGATGAGGTGAGAACCATTTTTTTTACACGATGGATGCTAGTATACCTTTATCACTACATGACAGTTCGTGTTGCCCCTCTCTCGTTGTCTAAATGTGACCTGCTTGATACGTAATTATAAATGTCTGGTAGGCTGCAAGTATTTAAGCTGAATACATGGAGTACAAAGTACAAAATACTTGTTCAAGATATAGTTCATTGCGACTGTTCATTATGTGCTCGATACGTTAATATGTAGATATAACACAGAATTTTTATTTGAGTATCATGTTGTATTTTTACCTGTGCAATGATTGGACTTTCTATGGGAATGAACATGCGATACCTTATTCTATCGGACGGTGCACTGTCTCCAGTAACGCCAGGGTACATGATTTATTTCGTATAAAATTTCAATAGTTTTCGTAAAAAGTAAGTATTTTTGTCAAGGGTGGTGTAATTACAATAATTGTAAGTGACGAGGGGCTTTCTTGGATAGTGATTTATACCCTGAACATAAAGGCAGGATAGTCATTGTGGTCTGTGCTTCTGTTCATTTCACATCGATATCTGCGAGATACACTCGTGGTCTCCAGGCCTTTAGTGTATAAAACAGCTACACCAGTTTCTTTTAGTTAGGGTAATATTCTTATTATGTTTTGGGTCTTCTTAGAGCAGAGTATTTACATAGATGAAATGTATTTGTGTTGTGATGCCTTCTTACTAGTCATTACAAAGTTAGTACATTTAATGATATTTATATATTAATAAAAATTTGTGACGAGCGATTCATGACTAATTCGTTTCGTAATGTGCTTACTGTTCTAGAACTATAAATGTTATGTATTCAAATAAGTACATGTATATAATATTTACAAAAAAAATTAATTGTTACCTTGTACTACTGTATAATATAATTCGTCTCGCAAAGGGAAGTGCATGTGTGTGACTCGATTGGCTTGCCACTCTGGAGCTTGACGCGTCTCTCTCTCGGCTAGTGTATGTGCCATCCCTTCGACTGGCGTGACCTGCAGGGTGCCCACGCCGTCGGCCGACCACCTGGGCCGCCTTACAGATTCTCCAGATGCTAGTTGATCGCGCAACGTCGGACGGGCCGTATGCATTCCTCTGCTTGTGTTGTGAGTGCTGGCTGTACTCTGAATATCATGGTTTACTTTCAATAGGTTCGTAAATAAATAATTTTCTATTCTGATATTCTAACCAGGGCTGCCTGGTCTAACGCAGCGTACAGCACCCCACGCATGTGTAGTATGCGATTGCATTGGATAGTAAGATCTTGTAACTATTTTACTTTACATTTTATTTGTATGTCAGTTCGCATCAGTGTATGGCAGTGTTATGCTTATTACTCATGTACTTCTCGGCTTCACAACAAAATTTTTTTTTTTGCTAAGGTGACGCACAGCGCTCGATGCTCCCACAATATGGTTGGTTGGTAAATGCTTATAACTATATGCTTGTACAATAATTTTTGTATATCTCTTTGCAACAGTGCGTAGCAGTGAAGTCTCTCTTGTGCAACTAATGTTTTAAAAATGTATGTTGTTTCGCATAAGGCAGGGAAAGGAACACAATCGTTACAAGTCGCGGTATGTGTACCCCCACTTGTTGTATTGTTAACCTTTTTGAGGTTTGTCCTTAGTGAACATTCTTTATTTTTTATGTGTCAGAGCATTCTAGCTTTTACTAAAATTATCGGTTCTATAGAAACACTGATATCACGGTTATGGACTGTGGCACGATCGGGTACTTATTTTTATGTTATGACTCAATATGACATTATGCGCGAGATGTACTTGCGTATATGCGAGTCCTGTATTATTTGTTATGTGACTGATTTTTCATGAACAAGCTGTTTTATATATTTTACATTCTGTTCCCCCAACTCTCACGTTAGGCTGACGATGTTTATTCGTATTAACGCGCACACGTTTTATTTGCAACTCATTACTACGCACGTCTTGTTATCGGTGCAGTTGTAAACTTCTTTATTTTTTCAATGTAAGGCCAGTTGCTAAGGGTTGCCCTTTCTAACGATGCCTCGGGCCGCTGACCCTCGTGACAGGCTGACTGTGTTTACTTATATGTATTAATTGTGCTATAACCTCCACAACTACATACATCTTGCTCCCAATGCGATTGTGTATACCTTAACTTTTTCGTGTCTGAGACGTTGTTACATGTTACCCGTGCTAACACTTATATATATAGGATGATTCTAAAATCATGGGACAAACATTGAGGGGTGGTAGAGCTCACTAAAACAAACAATTATTGTATAGGAATATATGGGCGGAAGTGACGCGTTGAGGCAAAAACACAAAAATAACACATCAAATGCAACACATTGTTTATTCACAACGTCACCGCTAAATGCCTTTTTACAGCAATGTTTATAATAATTGCTCACAATTGCTACCACCAACAGTAATGCAAGCTTGGTAGCGTTGGTGGAGTGATTGGCGAACAGATTCAAATGCGCCGGGTATTTCACCCACACCACCATTGTCAGCCAATCACGCCATACGTAGAGGTCGCCAAACATGCGTGACTAATGGTGGATGAATTTCCAGCGACTGTTCTTACATTTTCTGTGGAATCACTAGTTTAGTATGCTGCTAATGAACATTTTATTTTTCGGTTAATGTGTTATGTTTTTGTGTTGTGCCTCAACGCGTCACTTCCGCCCATATATTCATATGCAATAATTGTTTGTTTTAGTGAGCTATACCATCCCTCAATGTTTGTACCATGATTTTAGAATCATCCTATATATATGTGTATATATATATAACCTGCAGTAGCAGACGTGTGTGGTTGTGGGTGATTGACGAGTGCGCATGGGCCAGCGCTTATGTGAGCTTTTTCAGGCCCCTACACTCCTGCATGCATCAGTAACTACTATGACATGCTAGCAATGCAATTGTATGTATACATACATTTATTTTATTTGAACGTATTGCTGACTGTTACTTGTTAGTTGAACTTAAATATATTAGAGTTGACGCCCTACTATTGTTATGACAGCGCTTAGGGCCCTAATTTTCCTTATCGCATTGATTGTATCCAGGAATGATACCAGTGATACGAATTTGCCGATCGTTGCTTTAGTGTACAGGAAATGATAAGCGTCTATGCTTATAAGTGGGATTAATTAATAATTTACCCCGCTGTTCTGCTCTATGTTCGGAGCGATGCGTATTATTTAAATTTGATGTCTATGGCTTTAGCAGATGGAAAATGGTTGTCAACTATGGTTATCAGAGAGGTTATGGCCTAATGGACCCTGCCAACAGTTCGATGTCGGGAACGATGCATGTGATATGAATTTGGAGATTGTAGCTTCGACGGATGGGTTATGGCGGCCGATTTTCCATATAAGATGGCTTAAGGTGTAATTTTCTGTACCACCCGATTCAGCATCAAGGATGATGCATATGTCATGAATTTGACGACTATATACTAAACATATCGGAAATGACTGTATCAGTAGCCCTACCACCTTGTTGCTCTGCTCTAGCTGGCACGAATGGTAGTTTTATGTAGGGAACCCAAGATGGCGGGGGAACGAAGACAAGAAGAGATGGTGATTGGTATGTGCGCAATTAGCATGAATGCGATTAGTATATGTCCAATAAGCATATATGTGTGTGATTTGTATAGACGTCCGTAGCATATGCGTACTTGACATAGGTCGTAGAATATATGCTTGTAACAAGTTAGTGCATGAACTTGCATGACGGGGCAAGGAACTTGAACATTCTTCAGACAATATGTATCGTGCTGGTATGGAATGACAGAGCGTGAATGTTAGGGTAACTCCTCAACCCCTCATTCCCAAAATGGAGTCATCGATTCAGATCGTAGTGTCATGTTATTTTCTGACTGAGTGATTCTTAAAAATTTGGGAAGTGTAATTTCTGCAGGAAAGTATGAGATACAAACGGGAATTTTGAGAGGAAAAAAGGAAAATCCAAGTTGAACGGCGGGATCCCGGCTCCCTGCCAGGACGCCAGGTGCCTGTGGATGCAGAAGGCAGGCAACAACTGTTATATTAGGCGTAATAACAGCCGGATAAACTAAAGTCATTAGGGCCATTGCGCACTATCCATAATACTTGGGCTATGATAAAACTCTAACAAACGAATTCTGTTACAGAAATATAATATTAGGGAAACAGTATTTTCTTCATTTACAAGTTTCGATCAATAAATAAGAGATTTACTTTTGGAGTGTTTCCTGTTTTATTCATAAAACTTAAGCAGCGAAAGATCCAATGTCTTCTAAAATAAAATGTGAAAGAATTATTGGAAATAGAATGTCTATACAATTGCAGGTTTCTGAAATACGGCCATCAGACATGCTTGCTGCTTATAAAGACAAAGCTAAAATCAGTTATTTTATTTCTTTACGTAACTCATCATTGCCACCAACTATTCAGTGAACCACACATGTGCAAAAATGTCAGATGCAAATAAAAACTGGACGCGTTCTGTCAAATTAAGAACTGAAATATTGATTCCGTCAACCCCGTTATGTTGTGGCACCACTCGTGCAGATGAGTTTCCGAGTGAATCGCAGATATGCGGTCAGCGTACGCCGATAACAACAGAATGTAAAATGTTGCTGTTGCAGTTGTTAAAACATTGTGTTGATATACGGGTCATTGAGCCGCCTCCTGACGGCTCCAATGACGAGCGCAGCCAACGAGCTGGAAACCGACATTCCCCCGCGGCAGCATCCAGCCCTCTAGCAACAGTCGCCCCAGGGTATGTGGGATTGATACATCGCACGTAATGATCAGTGAACTTTCAATTTCTCTAGTTCCTAACAGACTCTACGGCATTACACAACGTGAAATATAGTCCACTCACGGTAAGTTGAAAATGTTCTGTAGCCGTGCGAAAGATATCCGTATTTTCAAATACCGACTACGTACTCTTGCGCTTCTTCAAAACAAAAGAACTGCCTTGTGACTTCTTTGCTTTAATTGTTGAATACTTGTTTAAGCTTTTCAGTTGTTCCAAAGAAACTTATATATTTCATAAAACGTAACGTTTAAATGAACACAATTTCGGTATAGGTAGGTATAGCGGTATTAGATCAGCTTAAAGATTTTTAACGATGTCTGTATTGACGATCGGTTGAATGGGGATTAGTTTGCATCCTATTATTAGAATATTTTTGTTATTAAAACAGTGGTTGGCTCAGTTGGCAAGTCACTGACCATCCACTTCTAAGGTCCCCGGTTCAAATTCAAGCGCGTCGGCGAGCGTAAAATGTTTCTAAAGGGAGTTCTCAGGCGAGGAGAGTGACGTGGTGGCTTTCTGGGGTCTTTTCCGTTTCCTCGCCTGTCCTTATTCAACAGCTACTTCACCGCAATCTCGTCTCACCTCGTCCATTCACCAGGTTGTCCTGGGCGACAGGTCTGTACCTGCACTCTGAACAATTTCCCTGATATTACGGACATATTACGATAACAGGCCTAAAAATAACGGAAATCTTGTCAGTACATAAATAACATAGAAATCGGACAGGTAAATATAAAATACGGAAGGTTCCGTAAAAGTGCTCCAAACTAATATACTAACAAAAAATTGATTTGCTCTTGTTATGTAATGTATTATTAAACATGCAAAAAACACCATTAACAATTTGCTGATAGAAAAATTATTCCTTTGGAAACTATTGAAAATAGGAAAAATTGCAGATTTATTCAATATCTGTGCGCAGAACAATTTTTTTGTCATGTGTTGGCTATCCTGCTTACACTGCGATCCGTTTTCCTAGTTTGCGACGGCTGTGTATCGAGTTGTTCTGCCGCCGCCGTCGGTGACGGCCCGGAGTTGTGGATCTTGGTGTCGGAGTTGCAACGTCATTTTGCGTGCTTGCCGTTTAACTACTTGGCGAGTTTACTGGACTTTCGATCTTTGGATATTTCGCATTTTGAAGATTATTGAGCTTTCCAGATTTATTCCATTTGTGTGGTATTCACTGGCTGCACAGACTACGTTCCTAAGGCCAGGCGCTTTTGCGCCGCGTTGTATGAAGTGTAGGGAAGAGAAGACGGCTGTGTACGACCTGCAAGCACTTCGTCCNGCGTGCTTGCCGTTTAACTACTTGGCGAGTTTACTGGACTTTCGATCTTTGGATATTTCGCATTTTGAAGATTATTTAGCTTTCCAGATTTATTCCATTTGTGTGGTATTCACTGGCTGCACAGACTACGTTCCTAAGGCCAGGCGCTTTTGCGCCGCGTTGTATGAAGTGTAGGGAAGAGAAGACGGCTGTGTACGACCTGCAAGCACTTCGTCCTACTGTCACGTGTGTGGTAAAGCAATACATTTGCATTGGCTCTCCAGTGTATAAGGAATAGCTACTTTTAAAAAGATTTGCATTCAATTACAGGCCTACTGATAGACATTTATAATTACTGTAAATAATATTGAGTTTGCAGTGTCATCATATTTAAATCTGTTGTTTAATATTTCAGAAATCTTCTACATTTTATCCTACATCTTCAAACACACCAAATTCATTAGCCACTTCACCTGATGTGGTATTGTCATTGTTTGTTTTTCAGGTTATATTAGAATTTTTGATTAGGGATACTGTATTACTCGTTTGGCTATGATTTAATTTTGATTCATAATTCTTTGAAGTACTGGTTTAAAGGATTTAGGCCAAGTTTTCTACAAAAAGTTAAACTGCAACCATTTTTAGTTCAGGATATATGTTAACTTTTATTGTGTGTGATTTTTACCTCCATTGTGCATTTGAGATAAATTACGTATTAATTTCTTTCAATTAATATTAGTTAAAACAGTTGAGTAAATTTTTATTATTATTCTTTCATAACACATGTTATTCCATTATAATACTGTCAAAACTCCATGATAGTAAAGTGTCAGTTATTTTTTCCTGGTGTAAGCTAATCATGAATACAGCCTATCACTAAAGTAATTTGAAGGTGACACACTTGTACAATAAAATCTGAACAGGCTAACACTTAGGTGATGAGTAAGGTGTTAGCGTTGTAAGCCATGTCTGTTACCTGTGTTGGTTATACATGTCACATTTTTTAATTAGGGCGTACATGCCAGAGAAATATGTATGTAAATCCTCATATTCCTTCCCTTACTAATATATACTTTCAGAATTTTAAAGTGAAGGCCTATGCTAGGTCACTTATTAAATTGTAAATTTTTTTTTCACTTTAGTGTAGTCTAAATAAATATAAATAAATACTCATCGGCAGTTAGTAACCTAAAAATGAAATATTTTGATGTATGTGCTAGGGAATGTCTTCCAAGCCCACACGGGCCACATGTAGCATAGCAGGTGTGTGTAGTCTTATAGTAGTCACATTACTGTGGGATGCTAGGATCTTTTGATGCTGGACAGCTCACTAGGTAATTATGAAAATAATTAAAGAATTAATTGTGTGTGAACAACGTTGGGGATATTTTTTAATAAGTAAAATTCGGCGCGCAAGTGTCAGGCAGCCATAGGTAATAGAAAGTTTTATTCCTGACTAAAATGTTACCTTGTCTTCTGGTATGTGAGTTTAACTTGAAGGACTCCACAGGAATTAATATAATCAAATCAGTAACTGGCCATTAAGATAATGTCCAACTTTATAAAATTTAACTACAAAATGCCAAACAAGTTATTTTGTAACGTCCGATAATCTAGAAATAAACAAAAGTAGTAATAGTTAACAATTTAACTCATTTGCGTTTCACATCGGATGCAGAATTTTTGTGTTTAATTTTATTTGTGAATATTCCAAATTTGGCAAAAATGGACATAAGAAGTTCTATATCTTCACTAATGATAAGTTACAATGTTACTTGTTACATTTCATGAAATGGTGTTTTCAAATATACTCCTGATAATCTTCTATATAAATAAAAATGAAACGCTGTTCGTTGGTATGCGCATCACTTGAGAACATCTGAACAGTTTTGGCTATTTTTCGTTTTAAAATGTTCGTAATAGTCCAAATTAGGTTATTATGAAAAGAAAAATTTGAAACGTTTCCCGGAATATTTTCGAATTCGGAAAAAGCCGAACGTCACGATGGATATGCGTAAATTTTTATTTGTTTTGTTTATGGTCATGGAAAATTTATGAGAAAAAAAAAAGGGAATAGGGAATATTTCGCTAAACTAATTCTAATTTTTATATTTAATGTACATTCGACATTAAAATTTAAATTTCCTCAACTTTGATTGTTTGTCGTTCATCGTTCACGTTACGCGACATTACATGGTTGGTTCAAATTTCTTTGCTTCTTCTTACTTTTTTTTTTCGATCTTCAGCTGTTTACTGTCAGTTGAAGTGTGGTTATGTTTTCAGTTTATCGCAATCTATTGAGTCTTTTTTAGTTGAATTGTTATTTTTTTTTAATTGAATAAAATTGATACAATTTAATTACACTGTAATGCCACCAATAAGACGGAGCAATTTAAGTCGCAGAATTCGCAATGCTACTAACCAAATTAATTTTAGATGTAATCAAACTGCAGAGCAACGCGAAGAACGAAATGAAATTGAACGGAATCGATTGTCACAAATACGTTCAACACGTGCACAAGATGAAAAATAAAATGCAAATGAAGCCGATATGCATCGAATGAGAAATCATCGGTCAGTAGAAACCAATCGCGTGAGAATAAATATGAATAATCGTGTAAGAAGACAAACAAATGTTGAGTTGAATACACATCGAGCAGCATTCCGTTACAATGCGGTAACTGATTACAGTGCGGACCAATCCATTGCCATTGTTGTCGTTGGTGAAAATTTGGAATTCCGTGATATCGTTCTACATAGGCGGAACAATCAGCTGGAACGTTTGTACGAAACGCACCGATCATATGATACGTTGCAATATCCTATCATATTTTGGCAAGGTGAAGACAGTTATCATTTCTCGATCAAGATGATAAATCCGCTTACAGGAGCTGAAACGAGCAAATAAGCCAGTTCAATGAATTATAATTGATATTGACTAATAGTTCGGGAAAATGAGGGTAATCACATCTTGAAATGTCGACGTCTATTTCACCAATATGCTGTCGATATGTACGTCAAAGTTGAAACTGAGCGATTGACATTTATCAGATTGAACCAGAAAAAACTACATCGATGCTGACGGAAACGCACAGAATGCCGGCCAAATGACGATTCTCCCAGCAATGTACGTCGGAAGTCCGCGGCATATGCATAATCACGCTCAAGATGCCATGTCGTATGTTCGTCATTACGGAACACCAGATTTGTTCATCACGTTCATGTGCAATCCACAGTGGATAGAAATTCAACAAGGGCTATCCCCATGCCAATCACCCATCGATCGCCATGACATCACCGCAAGAGTCTTCAAACGGTAATTGAAATCTCTGATGGATTTCATTGTCAAGCATCAAGTGTTTGGCGAAACGCGGTGCTGGATGTATTCAGTGGAGTGGCAGAAACGCGGATTGCCACACGCACATCTCCTTATTTTGTTGAGTGAGAAGATAAGACCGAATTAAATTGATGATGTGATATCAGCGGAAATTCCCAATAAAGAAGAAGATCCAGGGTTGTATGAAGTTGTTACTAAGAACATGATCCATGGCCCCTGTGGAACATTAAATAACAATTCTCCATGTATGGTTGACGGAAAATGTTCGAAGAGATATCCTCGGGCGTTAGTAGCAGAAACAATTACGGGCAGTGATGGCTATCCACTGTATCGTCGCCGATCGACTGCGGACAATGCAAGATCAACAATTGGCAAAGTGAATCAACAAGACATTGAAGTTGATAATCGTTGGATTGTTCCGTATTCACTATTACTCTCGAAATCATTCAACCGCACATCAACGTCGAAACTTGCCATTCCGTGAAATCCATCAAATATATCTGCAAGTATGTGACCAAAGGAAGTGATATAGCTGTGATTGGAGTCGGTGCGGTGAATTCCAACGATGAAGTCACTCAATATCAAATGGGCCGAAATGTTAACAGTAACGATGTGATTTGGCGCCTTTTTTCATTCGCCATTCATGAAAGACATCCCACTATTGTTCACTTGGCCGTACACCTAGAAAATGGCCAAAGAGTATATTTCACTGCGGAAAACGCATTACAACGAGCTGATTGACCGCTATATACATCATTGGCCAGTTTTTATCGAAATGTGCCAGAATGACGACTTCGCCCGAACGCTGCTATACTCCGAAATTCCAAGATCCACTGGAAAGCCAAAAAAACTGGTATAAGCGTGCGAAGTATCGGGATTGATCGAAGGATTAATAATTGAACGAATAATAGGCATGGGTTGCTGTGAATCGTAGAGGAGGATTTCGAAGGATTGTCGTGGATTTCTGAATTGAGGAGGATTGCGAAGGATTGGTGTGGATTGGTACGGGTTGGTGTGGATTGGTACAGGTTGGTGTGGATTGGTACAGATGGTGTGAACTGGTATGGATTGGTGTGGATTGGTATATGTTGATGTGTGGATTGGTGTGGATTGGTGTTGAATGGTGTGTGAATGTGTGTGGATTGGTGTTGTATTCATGTGTGGATTGGAGATTATTGGTGTTGATTAGTGTAGGTAGCTGATTGTGTTGCTGATTGTGGTTCTTGTGGTTGTGATTGTTGTGTGTGTGGTGCATGTGGTGCTGATTGTGGTGTGTGTGGATTGGTGTGGAGTCGTATGTGGATTGGTGTTTGATTGTTGTGGATTCGTGTGTACATTGGCGTCGATTGGTGTGTGTGTGGTTCTTATTGTGGTGCGGATTTATCGAAAGATTGTGAAATATTGACGGATTGATGTTCAAGAAGAGCACAAGAGATAGGACTATTTATCGCCCTCGTACATTCCAAATCTTAATGGCTTAGCACTATTGGTATTTCGATTAATGCTAAATATCCCTATAAATGTGATGGCAGATGCTCATCCATACCATAATTATAACATGACTTGGACAGGCAGTTGCAACTCGTATGAAGGTCTTGGATTGGTCACATTTACATATATTAAAATAATAATTCTAAGAAGTATAATTATAACTACATAAAAGTCGAGTCAATGAATAATTTACATATTCTGGCATCATATAATACTTAGACTTCAATAGATGAGACTGGAAATGTAGTATCTGAATAAGAGTTTTTGCATTTTTCCACAATACTCTATAATTTCAGAACAAAGAAAACATTAATGTATTTTTTCATTATTTGTAAAAAAAGGATAATAAATACAGATTTTCGATTTGACATATCCTGTGCCTATTAACACGATATAGCCACCATTGTTTTGCTCTCGAAAAGTATGCCCTTCAAACCCTGGCGAGGCCAGTCGTTTACTGGACATGGAACTCTGGGAATGTCAACAAATGTAAATTGTCTTAAAATAATTTTAAATATTTTAATATAATTTTTGGGAAATATTTGGCATTATTTATAACTTTTGAAGTATTTATAATTTTTGGGATGGTTTGTATTTTTTTGGGTTCTAGTTCATTCAAGGTTACAGGCATGGGTTCAAGGTCAAGGTCACATGTTAAGTCAAAGTAACCTGGATCCAGCATGGCTGACGAGATGGACACTGGTCGACCTGACGAGGGCTGGCCATGTCGGGTGCTAAGTCGATCCAACTGTCATCGAACTCCAGACCTCCTACATGTACTACTTTATATATTTTTTTAATTTATTTTAAATTTTTTTCATAACATTTTTTTAATCGGTGATTTTTCTTCATTTCTCATGCCTGGGCTGTGGGAAGGGGGTTAGGTGAGTGTGGTGGTATAAGTGTGAGTTTAATGTAATATGTTCTTCGATTTTTAGAATCGAATTTTTTCGATGATATATTAAATTTTATGACTGGGTGGATTAATGTGAGGGGGTGGGTGGTTTGTAAGTGTGGTAGGGTAAGTGTGAGGTAATCGTTATATGTTCCTCGAATTTTATTTGTTGCCCTCAGCCCGTATCCTTGGATCGGCATAATTTTTCTACTCATTTGTTGTGTAATAAATTTTTTTTAAAAATCAATATCTATTGTATTTGTTTGTGCAACATCCCATAAAATTTAGAGTTTAAGGTCATTATGGAGAAAATACAAAACTTTATAGGAAAGTAATCCATCAGTTGAATATAATTGTACACGAGTTAGTTAATGTACTTTATTTTCCGGTATGAATGCATATTTTTAACATGAGTTGAAGTGTTTGTACACTAGTACCCTTTAGCACCTCGTGCTCTGTTGCTGCGGTACGGGTACTGGGCAGCAACGTTCTGTGTAGTGTACAGACATTACTCGTAAAAACATTTACAGAGAAATAATTGCTTCGCAATTTTATTGAATGCTGACATTTATAATTAGAGTCAATTTTGCCAGTTTGAAATATTTAAAATAAAACACAAATTTTCTGTATAACCAATTAAAGAAAACTTATACGTATGTAATGTTTTGCTTCGACAGAATTATTTTACAAATATTCAGAAAAATATACAGATATGGGCTGCAAATCAAAATTGTTATTGTGACACGTGATAATGCAAAACGATTGGAATGTAACATTTTCTTGTTCTCTGAAAATGACTTCAAATATGATGTCTAAAGTTCAAAACACTTGAAAAGATTACAGGTTATTAAAGGGTTAATTCTTTACCCATTTGATAGTATCGCTTCTTCTTATATTCAAGTNTCAAAATTGTTATTGTGACACGTGATAATGCAAAACGATTGGAATGTAACATTTTCTTGTTCTCTGAAAATGACTTAAAATATGATGTCTAAAGTTCAAAACACTTGAAAAGATTACAGGTTATTAAAGGGTTAATTCTTTACCCATTTGATAGTATCGCTTCTTCTTATATTCAATTGGATGAGAGCACTTCCTGTGGCATTCTAGAAATAGCCAAGGAGAGGAAATTATACAACATAAATTTTCCAATAAACAAAGCTTATGAATGAAATAGATGACAGCGACTGGAACGTAAAGAGTATTATGCACTCTGTTCGCGACGTCAAATGAAGTAACCGAAGGGTGCAGACTCCGGCAATAAACCTCAAGCGTTTCTTTTTCCTGGATAGATAATGGGGAGTGATATATTTTCATATAATTTGTTTTCAGTCGGTATTTTCTGTCTTTGTTAGTTTTCTATGTCTATGTGTTTGACCATTACGCAAAAAAACGGTTTACTGATTATTTCGGTTGCCGAATTTTTCATATGTAATGGTTATTTACGACGAAATAAAGTGAACCCAACTACTCTGAGAACTGTTTCCAATTCACTTTACTGAATAGTTTGTCACTTTCACTCTAATAAGCTACATTCGATGACAGTTAGTAGAGTGATAGAGACAAACGAATCAGTAAAGTGAAATGGAAACAATGCTCAGAGTAGTTCGATTAACTGTTTTTCGTATATAACTATTATATGAGGAAAATTCGGCCACCGAAATAATTAGAAAAATTCCGGTGCTTCCCGTTACAGCCATTTTCATCGGTTTCTCAAACGTGCAGATTTTTTCGCTACTGTATATTTCAGTATAGGCCATGTTTATGAACTGACGATTAATTTCGAAAAAAAAAGAACATAGTGAATCCTGTCGTTCAATAAACATATTTATATAATTTTTACCGCGGATTCCTTTGTTTCAACTGAAACTGGTTTTTGAGTTATTTCTCGTTATCTTTTAACATGATGCCAAATATAAATTACTTTTTGAAGTTAATTTTATTCGTCTGTGAAGACAAATACCAAAGTTTTCAAGCAGGCACTACAACAAAAAAAAAATTAAAATTTATCTCAGACATATTTTACTCATTCACGTACCAAATAAGATTGAAATGAAATAAAAAAAAAACAAAAATAGAAGGCAACATATCTTATAATAACCATCAAACCATAATCTCTCAAATATTATTCAATAATTTGTTGGTCTTATTGACCACTCCACCAAGTTTCTGAGCTACTAACACACATCATCAAACAAATTAGTTGTACCCATAAGCAAGTGTTGGATTGCAATGTTGCTCGGAAGGAAGACAAAAGTAATTAAAAACCTGAAATCATTACAAATAGAAACAAGCGTGAGCAGTACCTATTCCGCTACATATATGTTTATCTATGGCGTTGGGCCGCCATGTTTGCGAACAAAATCCGCTAGACGTCATGGCATGGAGTTATAGAGGTCCCTAACGATGTCTTGTGAGAATCCATCCCATACAGCTTGAGTACTCGCTCACGCCTCAAGCAGCTTTGGGGCGTTAGTAGACTCAATGCCACGTGGAGGTCTCCCAGCTCCCGCAGCTAGTGTGTGCGTACCTTCTCCTATCCACTTGGGCAAACAGCGGTGCTACCTGTGCAATATGGTGAGATGACCACCTCGCTTCCTGCAGCCCTTACATTTCTCCCTGAGAACGCGTCGAACTGTTCCAAGTGCTTTCGAACTCGTCTCCGAGGAATACTTCACTCGAAGGGGTGCTACCAAATCAGGAGTACGAGTCGAATTAGGAAGCATACACTTAGCTACGATCTTTTATGGTCTGGTAGCCACAGAGATTAAGGCCCACTCTTCCGCGACCGACTGTGAAACTTTCATCGTCTGTATGTCTCACATTGTCAAACCTACGCAACACCTTTCCTCCTGTAGGTTGCCTGCTTGTCGATTCAAATGTTTCTTTACCGATGAGTGTATTTCTCTGTAATGTTTTTGCACTGCGAATATTTTAAGTCTCTTCGAAAGTGTTAATTAGTCGTATATATCTATATGCTAGTAACCTTAATACAATGCGATTTGAGTATGTGTCGGGGTGCATTTTTTTGACAAACACCCAGTGAGTTATGCGAGTATAGGCTCTCAGTCTCACAACACTAAAAGCCATTCGGTTTCATATGAAGGTTCTGCGGCGGCTTCAACAATGCGAAAACGTACACTGGAGAGCCAAAAAAACTGGTATAGGCATGCGTATGCAAATAACAGAGGTATGGAATCAATCAGAGTAACGCGATGCAGTCGGCAGAGCCCATATAAGACAACATGCGTCTGGCAAAGTTGCTAGATCGGTTACTGCTGCAACAAAAGAAGGTTATCAAGTTTTCAGTGAGTTTGAACGTGGTGTTATAGTTGGCGCACGAGAGATGGGACATAGCATCTCCGAAGTAGCGATAAAATTTGGATTTTCGGGTACGACAATTTCACTAGAGTGCCGTGAATGTCGGGAATTCTGTAAAACATCAAATGTTCGACATCGCTGTGGCCGGAAAAAGATCGTGAACGAACAGGACAATCCACGACTGACGAGAATTATTAAACGTGACAGACGTACAACCCTTTCTCAAAGTGGCGCAGATTTCAATCCTAGGGCATCAACAAGTGCCAGCGTGCGAACTATTCAACGGACCATCATTTATATGGGCTTTCGGAGCCGAAGGCCCACTCGTATACCGTTGTTGACTGCACGACACAAATCTTTACGCCTCGCCTGGGCCCGCCAACACCGCCATTGGACTGTTGATGACTGGAAACACGTTGCCTGTTCTGACGAGTCTCGTTTCCAATTGTATCGGGTGGATGGACGTGTACGGGTATGGAAACATCCTCATGAATCCATGGACCCTATATGTCAACAGAGGATTGTTCAAGTTGGTGGAGGCTCTGTCATGGTATGGGGCGTGTGCAGTTGGCCTGAAATGGGACCACTGATTCGTCTAAATAAGGCTCTGACATGTGACATATACGTAAGCATCCTGTCCGATCACCTGCACTCATTCATGTATATTGTGCATTCCGACGGACGTGGACAATTCCAGCAGGACAATGCGACACCCCACACGTCGAGAGTTGCTACCGAGTGGCTCGAGGAACACTCTTCTGACTTTAGACACTTCCATTGGCCACCTAAATGACCACACATGAACATTATATTCATGGTGTGAATTGCCTCCTGCATACCTTCAGACATTAGTCGAGTCCATGCCACGTCGTCATGCGGCACTTCTGCGTGCTCGCGGGTGCCGTACACGATATTAGGCAGGAGTACCAGTTTTTTTGGCTCTTTAGTGTATAATAAAAACTCTTTACTGAGAGAAACTTAATTCTTTTTAATTAGCTACAATGAGATCAAACTTAATATAAAAATACATTTTTCTAAATATCCAGATGCGAAAGAAATATCCAATTAAATATAACTTACTTGAAACTAGTTACGTAGACTTGAAAATCTTAGTTTTAGACTGAAAGGTTTAGGTAAAAAAATCTGTGATAGATGGTTTTATGGCAAAATATTTTCAGCAATGCACGTTTATCACAAATAAGTCCCCAGTTACTGGGAATCAACACACATAAATGAAATATATAAAACCTTACAAAAACTATAATGTAGAAGGAAAGTTGCATTCAGAACACTAACAAAGAACATGTAATAACTAATTCCTTCTACCGGTTTGCCGAGAATTTCTCACAAAATGAAGGCGGACTTAAGTACAAAATAGGAGATACCATATTCTAAATGAGAGTAAATAACAAGCTGGAGATAAAAACTTGATTTTTTGTAGTATTTTTAAAAGTCCAGACATCTATAAAAACATAAAACATGTTTTATTGTAGCAAAATAACAACTAAAATAAAGATATTATTAAACGTATCTTAAAAAACGAGGCGTCGGTTCGGTATCCAAACTGACTAAAAATTTATTGGCAGTGAACGCTGTTTCAAAGAATTTTGGTACAGTTAAGTTTGCAAACACCGGTGACAGGACTTGTGAATATTTCTAGTGGAATAAAGCTGTCAGTACAAAACCTGGCTTATTTCGAAGAAAACTGTAAGATATGTTTGAAAGTAAAGCATTATCTATGCCCATTCATTAGCAGTCGCCCGAAAGCAACTAGACCACTTGAAATCATACATTCAGTTTTGGTTGGACCATTTATTCACACTACTTGGAAGATAACATTTATCTACTGACCCTGCTTGATGATTACACACTTTAGTTTTATTTATCTGTCGTAAAACAAATGCATATCAGATAAGGTAATGGAGAATATACTTGAATCACAGTTTAAGTTTAAGATGAAAGTTTATGAATTATAACGGGTAATAGTGGGAAATTAAAGAATAATGTTTTTAGTAATTTGTTCCGTAAAAAAGGAATATTTATGGATATATCATTGCGGGACACACCCTAGCACTAAGGTAAAGTAGAACGTTTCCTTAAGGCTTTGTGGAATAAAACAAGGTCGTTTCTTTTCGACTTCAACGCTAGAACAATGACGAGAACCAGCAATGATTTCTACACATTTTATCAATGTTAGTCAGACACAACAATGCAAAACCCCAGATGGCATGCAGCTCTCAGAAAAACCACATCTGGAAGATTAAATATATTGTAATTAATGAACTGCTTACGCTAAAGTCAACTATAGCTTGGATTAATATCAAGAAAGAAGTGAAAAGCTTGTTTTCATCTTATATGAAAGCAGAGCTAATCGCCTTTTAGATGAAAATAAAATATTGTTGCAGGAAGAGACGCAGTGTTCCTGGATAATTCAATAGAAAATAAATTTTTTTCAGAATTACTTCATTTACGTAATGAATGTCAATATCAACGAAGGTGAAACCACGTGCATTAGAAAAGGAAATTCAAAAGAAAATTTAAAAAAATAAGATATAACCTCAAATTTAAACACTGAAGACTAAACATTTACTTATTTAATTGAAAACATAAATTCGGTTACCTTTAAATTAATAATTTTGATAAACCGTCATACTTAATGATTAAAATTAATAATATTATAGTTATTTTATAAACACGCAACCCTTTATTTCACACACACCTTTTTTCCTTGGATTTTGTTCTTTTGCGAAAGTCTAAACTTTATTCTATTAGAAGGATATGGATCGTGTTTTTAAAAACACAATTATTTCTACGTGAGTAACAAGCATCCTGCGCCGTTATCAACATTACTTCAAATTTCTCCTTGCTGGAAACGTTACTAAAATTAACTTAGACAATATACTAAAACCAAAATAATTTTAAGGTTTCGAAAATTTGCATGAATTTTATCCTAATTATAACTAGAGATCCTACTTTGAACTTGAAATAAGCGTTACACATGTTCTCCCCACTAATTTAACTATTCCATGATATTAGGGGATGAGGTAATTTCTGTGGCACTGTTGACAGTATGTCAGGGAGTGAAACACCTTGCCCTCTATAGCCTCACCATCTCTCTCCCTTTCTCACTCCAGGTCAATATAACCCTTCCTCGTATTCTGCACGGAGAGTGAAACAACCCTCCTATGGTTTGCTAACGCTCAATTATCACCCCGCAACCCCCTGCGTTCTCGCTTTCCTTTTGCCGTGCCTCAGCTTCCTTCCTTTCTCGGTGGTCGACCGACCATCTGCCATTTACCACGCTAGCCTTCCAACGAGGTGTTCATTATTGATGCACTCCGGAGATTGCATCACACGGGCCCCTCGCTACGACTAATCCGACAGATCTTGTCTCAAGAATCAATTTAGAAAATGATACGCCGAATTGATCATTTATAAGTTTCGTCGTATTTAAATAACTGTTTTTTCTAATATTGAAGGGAATCGAATACATCAGCACAGCAGACAATTTATCCACGATAAATATTTCTTACTATGCAGTACACGTATATTTTATCTGGTTTGATTTTTTATTTATTAATGAAAAATTAAAATTTTTAGATAAAATATATAAAAGATCAATTTAAATAAATAATAAACTTTAATGTTCCCAGAAGTTTAAAACGCCTAGGAAAGCACAATACGCCTCATAAATGGAGTGATATTTCGAAGGTTTGATTCAAAATAGTTATATTGCAAAATATTATTTAACAGAGTGCGCACAAATGTGGCGTGTTGTTTATTCAGTGTAATTCTGCAGACTTGGTTAAGCTTTGTTTGCACTAGGAGGAGGAACATCTTGGAAGTAGAACTGCAGAAGAGTTGCAAGTAACAGTGTATGGACTGTATGTTGAAGTTTGCTAAGCACATTCGCAGTAATCACGAGCGTCCAGGACGCATGCACAGTAGCGACGTCCGCGAGGCTCCACAGACTCTCATGTCTTCTACAGTGCAGGGTCGTTGTGAGGCCTCACTCGCTCCACAACTCCTTTCTCGTGTATTCAGGAAGGCAATGTAACTAACGTGAACGCACTGTGTAGATATTCGCAATAGAACATAATTAAATTAAGGATATTCGTGGAAACAGAACCTTTTAATTGTTATAGGAGTGTAGGGGTTTGGGCTGCTCTTAACATCGAGTTCTTGACCACTGATATGGGTGAAGCTAGCTGAGTATGAAGCTGCGCCGAAATGCAAGGGCGCGGGAAACGAGATATCTGCGAGAAAACCCACCGACCAGCGGCATCATCCGGCACGATTCCTACGTGCGACAATCCGGGGGAGCGGTCCTTCCGGCAACCGAACCCGGTTGGCTTTGGCGGGAAGCGAGCAGTCTGCCCACTTCACCACCGCGGTCCCTTACTCGTTAGTTAAACAATACTTCACTGTGATGTATTTTATCGAAATGTATACACGACGATATGTAAAATATTGTTTTAATAATGTTATTTATATTTGTCTGCCTTCAGTTGCGTTGTTTTAATCAATAAAATACAGAAATTTCACATATGATTAATTGGTTTATTGCGTATAAAATAATATGGTTTTCAACTTTGTTCTGCAAAATGAAACAAAAATTTCGCCATAATACCGAAAACAAAACGAAGTCACGCAACATTATTTATTTGTAATTTATACGTTTACTGGAGTACATGAAAAAATATATATAGGTAATATAACAGTGTAGCCAATATTATAACCGAATATGTATTAAAACCATAACCCGCGTTAAAAAATATTCCACATATGACATAAAGTTTCTTCACAAGATTGTGTACCAAGTCGAAGTTAAACGTAGAGAGGCTCCCAATGTCACACTGTACATGACTGTACTTCATGCAGAGTTCATTAAAAAGTAATACATACGTTACCAAAATTGTCACAAAAGTATGAGATTAGAAAGCATAGAACCAATTTTATGACGTAAATAAACTTTTTTTTAAATAATTTATTTAAATGTTTTAAACAATTAATAAGACTTAATTTTTAATGACACTTCAGGCTTATTTCCATTCTGAATGCCTTTAGAGAGCACATTTAGTCAGAAACCCCCTTCATAAAACAAGATCACAATAATTACTCTTACTGTATGTTATAAAAATCAGCAATCTTATTTACAAATGTTTTCCATATTTAATTAATTACAATCACAAAATAAATAAATTTTAAACATTAATGCATTTTTATTAAATGAAATATAAAAAATATAGGTATTTTAGCAATATTTATAATTTTTATTACATACAGTTGGATTATCGATTATGATGGTCTAGTTTAATGAAGAAATTTTGCAAAATGTGATTTCTGAATGGAAAGGCGGTCAACTTTTAATTAAAAATAGACTCTTATATTTTGAAAAAATAAAAAAAAAATAAAAAAACAACACTTAAATAAGTAAATTACGCAAATCTTTTTTTCAGTGTTGCTAAGCATATCCTTTCTTGTTTCATGAGTAACATACGTTGAACAGTGCAGAACTTCACTGGAGGCCATCTGTAACTTATAATAGCAAACACCGGAAATATTGCACTATTGGAAGCAGCGTTTCGTAGAAACTTAGAACACATGCAGATTCGCATTGCAATTTGTATGGAGTTCTTTGCATTAATGTTGGTTGTTATCTTCGTCTGTAGATCGCGCAGCAGTGTACTAACTATGAATTAACAGCGACGTAACGTTAAATTTCCCAATCCGGAAGTTTATACAGCTTCAGCATAACGTAAAGGTAACATTGTGTCTGCCTGGCTAGATTCAAGGGACATTTAATTTTTTTCTCTCTATTTGCTTTTATTCCTAGTAACTCCCTTCAAGATTGTGAATTTTGTAATGTTACGATTGAAACAGATGGTGAAGTTACAATTTTGTTTGCACGTATTCGATTGATAAGCAATTAACAATTTTAACAACTATGGAAACAAAATATTTGGATGCATATTTTCATCAATTAAAGTGAGATACATCTTGCCTTTATTGGTACTTAGATGCAAAATTTTAAATATGTTATCAAATTCTCATACGTACGTTTAATTGCAGCATTTTTTTTTTATATTCCAGGTACTGAATATATTGTGACATTGACTCACAAATCATCTTAGACGAGCCTTTGCTAACTACAGTGTGATTACGGCTAAAATTTTATTTTAAAAATGTAGCCACGGAATTGGCCTAAAGGTTCGGTTTTCCCTGCCAATAGGAATTTTCTATTGGACGTAATTTCTTTTCAATTAAATAACTAATTATTTCTTCTTCTTATATTTTACATATAATTTCAAAAGTATTTACCGAATTTCATATGTAAGTTATCTAATAACTGTAAAATGGCAGAAACTTAGTAGTGATTTGAAAATAATACTGCACAAATTACTTAATAATTACTTGACAAAAATTAAGAATTAATTTTTGTTCTAGAACATAATACATGTCGCCAGAGAGCTACAGTGGTAGTTTTAAATTAAGAGTCCCTGAACAACTGAAATAATATAGAAACCAGTCATTCAACGTGTGTGTCAGTACAGGAGCGTAACTACAGTAGCCGACGAACTTGTCGGGGACGCCGTCGGCAAGAAATTCTCTTGTCTGGACGAGCTAACTTTTGAAAATGGAAGTGACGTGGGGGGAGGCAGGTCACAACCCTCTACCCTCCGTGGTTGTAGCTTGGGGCGGTCCTTGCTCGGCGGTGCGTGCTGACGTCACGGCAACAGCGCACACCTCAGCGGGCAATGCCGTCACGGCACAGCGGACAACGACCGGCCACAGCGGACACACACTTCCCTCCATCCCCAGCCTCCTGGCAGTCGCCATGTGCCTCCTGGACCGGGGGCTCTGCCACACTCGGCGGCGCTCAGAGGATTACCACACGCGCGTGTAACGACGTTACTGTCGAATATTAACCCATCTCTCCCCTCCCTTCCCCCTTCGTCAGTCAAACACATCGGCTCTAGTAACCGCTTCCTGTCTCACTACACAAGTCCTCAACAGGACTTGCTGACGTATCGCACACGTCCATTTAGCTTCGGGCAGGAAGCAGGATTTTGCTCAGCTCAAATTACTCTCCTCCACCAATGTATTTATCACATTCAGTGGCAGGAGGATGTCAAAATTCCCGTGCTGCAATATTCCTTCCTTGAAACTGTGACTGTAGCAGTGAGTTCTCATTTTCCTAGAAGGACCTATTTAAATCTTTAAAACTGTTGGTTGCGTCTCGCCGAAAGCAGACTTGAATATATTCAGTTGCAGTGACACATACAACTGCTATATATCTTGGTTCCTGTTGACTTAGACTTATTCCTGTCCTATCTTCATTAAATTGTTGGTGCCACATGTTACACAACTCGAAACTGCCGACAAATGTCTTGAAGGAGGGAACCCAGTAAGAACGGACAGCTAGGCACTGCTCGGCTTGGCTCGGTGCGGATCCGCATGTAGTCAACACATTTGTAATGACATTTTGTTTGGGCACCCCAGCAAAATATCTTTGAACCTTCCACCTCTTAATATTAAGGTGTTTTGGTAGAATAAATGCATTAACTTAGTCGTATCTTTTTTGATTCGAATGTCAAAAAAACATATTTAACTGTGCGAAAATAGTCTTTCCTTTAGTAAATTTAACCGAAATGAATAAACTGAATGAGTACAATGCAAATCAATCAACCACACATAAAAAAGTAAATACAAATAAGCGACTACAGCTTAGTGCAAAAAGAAGTCGCCAATAGTTTTTTATGAAATACAAATATAACTTAAGATATTTCAGTCGTAGTATCCTATTTTAGTCCGGCCAAAATGAATGGGGCCGCGGTGGCTGAGTGGTTAGCCTGCCCGCCTCCCACCAAGGCGAACCGGGTTCAGTCTCCGGCCGGGTCACACCCCATATTCGCGTGTGGGAATCGTGCTGGACGATGCCATTGCACAGTGGGATAAAAATGAAATCTGGCTGGAAAAATTTTGGTCCTGAAAAGTAATACAATTCCTTCTTTTGCATACTGCAATTAATTTATCAAACACGAAAGTTTAGTAATATTAATTTTTTATGACTGCTACTGTCACATTTCAAGACACAAAACGCTTAACACATATAGTTTTGTCAGCATTGCAATGGTAGTGCGTGTTGAACGAGTAGTGAGCACGGGATTTCTTTCTGAGATAAAACAGCAATGAACCAGCTAATACTCCTCATATAGTCTTAAATTGTTACCTCGTGGTATGTAGTTTTGTTTTTAATAATATAGCAATTCCTGGATGGCATTTGTTCCATTACGATAAATGTGTTTAGACATATAATAAAGTAATAACAATGTCATGTATTTCTAATATTTGCATAAAGATTTAAAAAATATTTTCGAATCTGTGTCTTGTAACTAGCATCATTATATAGCCTAGAGTGTAAAGTAGAAATCCCCGTGTACAGCAAGTGACCATGCTTGCCCCTTTATACAGAAATATTTGTTTTTAACAGACACACATCCGCCAACTTTGCATTTTTGTATAAAAACGAGAAAGTTTCGAGGTGGTACCCAGCATTAGACCATCTAACGGAGCATCACATGATCCTCTAGTGCAGAAATATGACCCGTTAGACTATATTAAAGACATGGCAAAGGAGGAACATACTTTAATTACTTTCAAGTGTGGTTTTAAGGAGCGATACATAGAAGCAACGCAACAGCAAGCAGAGAGATGGGTTAAGTATTCGTAATAAGGGTTACACATCATCCTTCGCTAATACACGTCATTCAGCATCATCTGGTGTTATTGAAACTGTACTGGTCACGACTGGCACTGCAACTTACGTAGCGCCATGTAGTCAAATCGCACATTGCGATCATGTCAGCTCTACCTCTAGGGCCGTGCGCTGGCAGCGTCAGTGTTCATGTGTGTGACAAGACGGCTACAGTGCTTCTCATCTTGGCATTACATCTCCTACTACGGGTAAGTAGTTCTGCATCCACAGCCGCTCAGGTGAGAATGCCTCGCGAGTCACGTTACGATAGTGTCAGCACTGCCGCTAGGGCCGTGCGCTGGCAGGGTCAGTGATCACGTGTGTGACAAGACGGCTACAGTGCTTCTCATCTTGGCATTACATCTCCTACTACGGGTAAGTAGTTCTGCATCCACAGCCGCTCAGGTGAGAATGCCTCGCGAGTCACGTTACGATAGTGTCAGCACTGCCGCTAGGGCCGTGCGCTGGCAGGGTCAGTGATCACGTGTGTGACAAGACGGCTACAGTGCTTCTCATCTTGGCATTACATCTCCTACTACGGGTAAGTAGTTCTGCATCCACAGCCGCTCAGGTGAGAATGCCTCGCGAGTCACGTTACGATAGTGTCAGCACTGCCGCTAGGGCCGTGCGCTGGCAGGGTCAGTGATCACGTGTGTGACAAGACGGCTACAGTGCTTCTCATCTTGGCATTACATCTCCTACTACGGGTAAGTAGTTCTGCATCCACAGCCGCTCAGGTGAGAATGCCTCGCGAGTCACGTTACGATAGTGTCAGCACTGCCGCTAGGGCCGTGCGCTGGCAGGGTCAGTGATCACGTGTGTGACAAGACAGCTACAGTGCTTCTCATCTTGGCATTACATCTCCTACTACAGGTAAATAGTTCTGTATCCACAGCCGCTCAGGTGTGAATGCCTCGTGAGTAACGTTTACCAGCTCATACAAATATTAAGGGCATTTTTTATAACTTAAATTTACAAAGCATTTGAAAGAATTTTTTTTGTGTAAAGTGATTTTCACGAGGAGTAGTTTTGTCAGAGGTGCGCTCTCCTTTTTTTTTGTTACAAATATGGCGCATAGTTACACATTCCATTAATACGCGGTATTTATTACAGACGTGCCAGTATTGCAACAGCAGTTTTATGTGAAAAGACGAGAACTGTCTGAGGAAGTGTTGCTTATTAAGCAATGCAATAATGCTTTATTTGATTATGTGGCGCGTAAATTTGACACAGAAAATTACTCTAGGGATACAGCCAACGAGAATAGAAGACATTTAATTGCTTTCAGGTGTGAATTCCTAAAAAAAAAAAAAANCAGCCGCTCAGGTGTGAATGCCTCGTGAGTAACGTTTACCAGCTCATACAAATATTAAGGGCATTTTTTATAACTGAAATTTACAAAGCATTTTAAAGAAATTTTTTTGTGTAAAGTGATTTTCACGAGGAGTAGTTTTGTCAGAGGTGCGCTCTCCTTTTTTTTGTTACAAATATGGCGCATAGTTACACATTCCATTAATACGCGGTATTTATTACAGACGTGCCAGTATTGCAACAGCAGTTTTATGTGAAAAGACGAGAACTGTCTGAGGAAGTGTTGCTTATTAAGCAATGCAATGATGCTTTATTTGATTATGTGGCGCGTAAATTTGACACAGAAAACTACTCTAGGGATACAGCCAACGAGAATAGAAGACATTTAATTGCTTTCAGGTGTGAATTCCTAAAAAAAAAAAAAAAATTTATGCAGTGCAATAGAACAAAATATAGTTTTCTAATGAAGAGTAGATCGTGGCTGGACATAAAGGTTAAGTTGTGCAGTACAAATGTTGGACGTAGACCAGCAGCAGTGAAACCTGGTCCTTCAAGACGAGGAAGACCTANTGTGCAGTACAAATGTTGGACGTAGACCAGCAGCAGTGAAACCTGGTCCTTCAAGACGAGGAAGACCTAGAAAACGGTTTAGCAAAAGTGGGGTGAAACAAAAAGAAAACATGTTATGCCATTATTGCAATAGAGGTCATGCAAAGTGCTGGCATATGCTACGTAGGCTTATTTGATAATGTCTGGCAAGAGGGATTTTGCAGAAATTGTTAAAGAAATTACAGAAACAACACCAACAAGGATTACAAGATATAAAAAGTACTTAAGGTCATCAACACCAACACCAATACCGTATAGTGTGGACGAAGCCTTGTGATTATTGATTGGAAATGAATTATCCAAAAAACAACGTTTTAATATAAGGGTTGGGGCAAAAGCAAATAATAGTAACATTTCACATCATACAACGTAGTAAGAGATGCCAAAAGTAAGTGCTATCCACCATAGAATACTATAACAGTTACAGAGATTACTTATAAAGTAACTGTTCAAACTACTGTCAACAATACAATTCAGCGACTTATGATACCTGCAAGAAGATGTAATAAAACAGTGCACTCATAATTGTAAAAGAATGCATGCATTATATAAGTGGGGCTGTTATTGCAGCAGTAATCCGAACATTAATAAATCAACATGTCAGTCTGTGGAGCTAAGTGATTCATATATATTTGTTATTTCCTTGGTTCCTTAGCAAATGTATTCAACTGCAAGTGAAACCAGAAACAATGTAATAATTTGGCAGAATCCTCGTCNTCCTTGGTTCCTTAGCAAATGTATTCAACTGCAAGTGAAACCAGAAACAATGTAATAATTTGGCAGAATCCTCGTCTGTTATCTCCAAGATTTTTTCGTCCCATCAAATTGTTATACAAAAAGGAAACAGCTGAAATAAGCAAGAGATAAATTAGTTCATTTGAGGAACAATTACAGTCCTTGCCTCTAACAAATGTTGTTGTCGATGCAGTGGATATTAATGTAATACCGCAACTTGTCCTATGGCACATTTTGCAATCCGCTAAGTGAANCCTTGGTTCCTTAGCAAATGTATTCAACTGCAAGTGAAACCAGAAACAATGTAATAATTTGGCAGAATCCTCGTCCGTTATCTCCAAGTTTTTTCGTCCCATCAAATTGTTATACAAAAAGGAAACAGCTGAAATAAGCAAGAGATAAATTAGTTCATTTGAGGAACAATTACAGTCCTTGCCTCTAACAAACGTTGTTGTCGATGCAGTGGATATTAATGTAATACCGCAACTTGTCCTATGGCACATTTTGCAATCCGCTAAGTGAANGTTGTTGTCGATGCAGTGGATATTAATGTAATACCGCAACTTGTCCTATGGCACATTTTGCAATCCGCTAAGTGAAACGACAGCACAGAAGTGTTACATTTGAGGCGCCACTCCGAAATACATAAATGACATTCAGTTAAGGCCACAAGTATTGAATGTTAGACAATATACATTTGGCTTGTCACCCTTACATTCATATATAAGATTCTTTGAATATCTTCTACATATATTTTACCACCTTCATGTACAAAAATGGCAGGTACAAAAACCAGATGACAAATTAAACGTAGCTACAAAGAAGCAGAAAATTGTGAAACGATATTTTGTTCTAAATTGGGTCTAATTCTTGATTAGTGTAATCTTACCAACAATCTTTCACACAATCTTTCGCAATATTTCCACCAATCATTAATCCATCTTCAATCCATGGGTTTGTAGTCTGTCTCTATCCATACATATTTAAAAAACTATTCATCAAGTGTCTCAAAANCCATCTTCAATCCATGGGTTTGTAGTCTGTCTCTATCCATACATATTTAAAAAACTATTCATCAAGTGTCTCAAAATTTCTACAAAATGACAGACTTAATGTTTTGTATACTGTCCACTATTCGTGCAGTTTATACTAAAGTCTTTAANAAAATTTCTACAAAATGACAGACTTAATGTTTTGTATACTGTCCACTATTCGTGCAGTTTATACTAAAGTCTTTAATATCATTCTAAATGCAGATCGTCCCTTTAATTGCCGACTGCATGGTCATCATCAGTATTTAATGCCAACAACCGTTTATTTTTAAGTCCATCTATTTCACGCGAGAGTCTTGCAAGTGTACATTTCACAAAAACCGACTCGACTGCACTCATTCCGTCTTTAGCACTAGCTGCCTCATCACAATCGTCTGTGGAATCAGTACCCACCGATGCACATAGTAGTATTTGTATAAAAAAACAAGACGAAAATATTGTTTGGGTTTTTTTTAAAGACAACTCAGTAAAAATGCAGGATCTGGTGAAAATTATATATATATTAAATCAAAATACTAGTCCTCTTCTTCACCGATTTCGTTTCATAATCGCGCACAGCCGGAGCACGTGATATCAGCATGTCCTTGGCGTCTTGAGAAAGGCTTACTTTGGAGATGTTGCCTTGGCTTGTTGCAACTCAAGAATGGGTCTGAACTTAATAAATGTAGGTTGATGACGTCTTCATTGCACTGTTCTCTTGTTGGTGAGATTGTAACTTATTTTATTATTTTCAACGCGTCTGCATTACCAGACATACGTTGACTCACCTGAGCAGCATAGGTCAGCTGTTCTNTTATTTTATTATTTTCAACGCGTCTGCATTACCAGACATACGTTGACTCACCTGAGCAGCATAGGTCAGCTGTTCGGTAATTATACCTGAACCCCCAATTCCTTTGTCTTGCGATGCTTACTACGTTCAGTCAATTCATCAAATGCCTTTCATGGTCTACCTCGTTTTCGCTTAGCCCAAGTAGGCAATTTTGTAGGACATGTGAACCATTTTTCGTTTTTTGACAAAAAACTATCTTCTTTGATTTGAGCAGTACCCCATTTATTTTTAAATCACTTCTAAAATTATTCAAGGCAAGACAGAAAACCTTTTTTTTCATTATCTGGGTATCTGGTAATTTTTTTAAGGTNCTTATTTTATTATTTTCAACGCGTCTGCATTACCAGACATACGTTGACTCACCTGAGCAGCATAGGTCAGCTGTTCTGTAATTATACCTGAACCCCCAATTCCTTTGTCTTGCGATGCTTACTACGTTCAGTCAATTCATCAAATGCCTTTCATGGTCTACCTCGTTTTCGCTTAGCCCAAGTAGGCAATTTTGTAGGACATGTGAACCATTTTTCGTTTTTTGACAAAAAACTATCTTCTTTGATTTGAGCAGTACCCCATTTATTTTTAAATCACTTCTAAAATTATTCAAGGCAAGACAGAAAACCTTTTTTTTCATTATCTGGGTATCTGGTAATTTTTTTAAGGTATTCGTCCTTAAACGCCATCTTTTCGTAGAATTTTTAACCTTTGAAATTATCGCATTGTGTTAAATAATTTTTTTTTGTCAATTCCATGACCAGCTCTGAATAATCTGAAAGAAAAGCCACGAAATATTAAGATTTAAAAATATTGATTTATTTAGTCAATGTATTTAGTGTAAAGGTATTCAAAAAAAGCGGAAGAATGCGGCCTGGTTTATAATGGAATTATTTTGTGGCTAGTCTAAGCTTCACATATCTATAACAACCATTGCCCGACAACCTCCGACACATAAACAAACAAAACTATTTAATATTTTTATTAAGTAAAATCTGAGACTTTGTTAGGTATTACAATCTAAGAACATTATTTGTTTTTATTTCCATAATTAACTTATTAAAAAATGATTAAAAATAAGGTACGTACCATCTTCTTCCATTAACAAAAAACTTTTGTTCGAAACAACACCCANTTTAAATCACTTCTAAAATTATTCAAGGCAAGACAGAAAACCTTTTTTTTCATTATCTGGGTATCTGGTAATTTTTTTAAGGTATTCGTCCTTAAACGCCATCTTTTCGTAGAATTTTTAACCTTTGAAATTATCGCATTGTGTTAAATAATTTTTTTTTGCCAATTCCATGACCAGCTCTGAATAATCTGAAAGAAAAGCCACGAAATATTAAGATTTAAAAATATTGATTTATTTAGTCAATGTATTTAGTGTAAAGGTATTCAAAAAAAGCGGAAGAATGCGGCCTGGTTTATAATGGAATTATTTTGTGGCTAGTCTAAGCTTCACATATCTATAACAACCATTGCCCGACAACCTCCGACACATAAACAAACAAAATTATTTAATATTTTTATTAAGTAAAATCTGAGACTTTGTTAGGTATTACAATCTAAGAACATTATTTGTTTTTATTTTCATAATTAACTTATTAAAAAATGATTAAAAATAAGGTACGTACCATCTTCTTCCATTAACAAAAAACTTTTGTTCGAAACAACACCCAAAACTAATATAATTCACCGCAGAAACGCGGGTAATTAATTGAAACGCCGAGAGCTTATAACATACAGTTCACGCAACGACACGTTCAGACTGACAGTGACGCAAATGAGCGGAGCGCGGGAACATTTGAAGTCTGTTATCTAGGGCGCCAACCACTTAGATCTAAAATAATTCCATTGCAGAGGAGTTTTGACGATCTATATGATTTCCACTTATGACCGGCTTTTTAAAACAATTAGACGTATGTGCGATGTAGCAGTTGGTATGGACGCCATCACTTGCTGACTCTCAAAAGAAGAATTGTTACAGTACATGATGTGGTTCTTCAAAGTATCGCCTTGCATCAACTGTGTATGGCCATTGTCGTAACTCTCCTTCATGCGTAAATAACTCTTCGTTCAGGTGATTCTTTCACGTCGAAAAGTATTCGACCGCAGGAAAACCTCGATCGCAGAATCGACGCAGTCGGCAATCGAACAGCCACAATGCAGGTCGCGGCTCCATGTTCGATGAGGTCAAAGACAGACCTTCGTATTCATANGAGTTTTGACGATCTATATGATTTCCACTTATGACCGGCTTTTTAAAACAATTAGACGTATGTGCGATGTAGCAGTTGGTATGGACGCCATCACTTGCTGACTCTCAAAAGAAGAATTTTTACAGTACATGATGTGGTTCTTCAAAGTATCGCCTTGCATCAACTGTGTATGGCCATTGTCGTAACTCTCCTTCATGCGTAAATAACTCTTCGTTCAGGTGATTCTTTCACGTCGAAAAGTATTCGACCGCAGGTAAAACCTCGATCGCAGAATCGACGCAGTCGGCAATCGAACAGCCACAATGCAGGTCGCGGCTCCATGTTCGATGAGGTCAAAGACAGACCTTCGTATTCACAAATCATATTCACTGTGTAGCAAAATAATGCTTCCAAATCGATGTTAACTTCTCGACTCCTGAACATCAACTAAGGTATCAATCAACGTGCATCAGTGCTCTATATATACATTCTCACTTCAATCGGGAAAATAATCAGATCAAATCTATAACCACGAAGAAATTAATATTTTTTACGATTTCAATTTCAACCTCAGAGCCCTCAGTGAAGCATTACATGTGTAAATTGCTGAAAACTTTGTATCAGTTGCGCATGAATATTAAACAGCGAGAAAATAATGTACCAACATTTGCTTAAAAGGCTTCCAAAGCTCGGGGTATCAACCGATTTGCAATCCTATTACCTCACTCTGATTTCTATATCCAATGGCTAAAACTTATGTTTCGCCTTTAATATAAATTCCTATAAAATTCACCTCACACTGGGAAATATTACAACTTTTTTTCTTTAAGCCCCATAGAAAATTTATATTAGTTTTTATAATTTCGGGTCTTGAACTCCGGTCCCTACATCATACCTCAAATTTTTCGATTGCAGGAATTATTATATCAGGTACGTATAAGAACGTAAACAGACAGAAAATCACGTACAAAGTTTGTTAAAAATTATAAAAAAACTCAGTTTGGTATTCGAACTGTGGACCCTATATATCATCATAGCACTTTTATTCTTAATTTAAAATTTGTCTATAAACCTACATAAAAAGTTTTATACACATTGTACTTATAGGGGATGTATTCCTGCACTTTTTTACTAAAGTATCACTTAGGTGGTTCTTACGTGTAGCGAACTAGTAGTAAAANTAGGGGATGTATTCCTGCACTTTTTTACTAAAGTATCACTTAGGTGGTTCTTACGTGTAGCGAACTAGTAGTAAAAAAATGGGGAGTTTAAGGCAAGGATGCTGGGTTGCGACCCATGTTTATGGTCTGATCTTGAACATTTAACTTGACCTTGGCCATCTTGAGATGTCTTCTGTGTTTAGTAATTGCCAAAAATCTAGAGAATTTTTTAGAAATAATTAAATTGTTTCAGAATACAATAATATTGCTAGTTTTTGTCGGTTAACATGGGTAGGGGGCAGGATGAGGAACAACTTAAAGCTGTCAAGCAGACGATGTTTTGAACGAAGAAGATGAGTGATGTGGCCTGCTGAGATGTTGGGGGATGTGATGATTGGAAGTGGGGAGGAGTGGTGTTGTGGAGGACTGTTGAATAAACAACCAAAAGCAATTGGCGAGGGTCCATCGTCTACTGGAGTTTTTTTTTCGAAAGGGGGGGTGGGGTACAGGGCACTGGAAAATTAAGGTTTTTAATATAAATTCTTAAAAATATTTTTTTAAATAATAAATTGTTAACATTTTTAAAACAAATTTTTATAACATTTTTAATAAATTAGTTTTTTTTTAATTTTGGGGATTTTTAAAATTTCTAATGCCAAAAGGCATCGGGGACGTCACCGGCATCCAACATGGCGGACATTCTTGCCCGCCAGGGGNTTAAAATTTCTAATGCCAAAAGGCATCGGGGACGTCACCGGCATCCAACATGGCGGACATTCTTGCCCGCCAGGGAAACTGAATGACAGCGGATGAACAGCTTCGAGCTCCTGTGCCAGACGCCGATGCACCAGACTCATCATTTTTCTACTACTCTCAGGTGTACGACCTTGCTTCCACCGTTTTTTCCCAACATTTCAGGCTTTATTGTAAATACGTGATTACATATTTATGATTAAAAGTACTGTCCGTCACTAGCGACTACTTCGTCCCATCTTTCTAGCAACTTTCGGATACCATCTCGAAAAAACGATGCATCTTTTGAGGCGACCCACAAATCGAACCATTTTTTGACGTCTTCATACGANTTAAAATTTCTAATGCCAAAAGGCATCGGGGACGTCACCGGCATCCAACATGGCGGACATTCTTGCCCGCCAGGGGAACTGAATGACAGCGGATGAACAGCTTCGAGCTCCTGTGCCAGACGCCGATGCACCAGACTCATCATTTTTCTACTACTCTCAGGTGTACAACCTTGCTTCCGCCGTTTTTTCCCAACATTTGAGGCTTTATTGTAAATACGTGATTACATATTTATGATTAAAAGTACTGTCCGTCACTAGCGACTACTTCGTCCCATCTTTCTAGCAACTTTAGGATACCATCTCGAAAAAACGATGCATCTTTTGAGGCGACCCACAAATCGAACCATTTTTTGACGTCTTCATACGAGCGGAAATGCTGATCGGCCAGACCATGTGCCATCGATCGAAACAAATTGTAGTCGGAAGGAGCAACGTCTGAAGTATACGGCAGGTGGGGTAAGACTTCCCATGTCTTCACCGATCTTGCGACATGTGGCCTAGCATTGTCATGCTGGAGAATAACTTTGTCGTGTCTCTCTTTGTACTATGGCCGTTTCTCCATCAAAGCTCGGCTCAAACGCATCAATTGCGTTCGATACCGATCCCCTGTGATGGTTTCACTTGGTTTCAACAGCTCATAAGACACCACACCGAGGCGACCTTGGTGCCATGCATATTCGGTCTGGCCGTCGACGTGGAGGCATGTCCGGCCATTCCCCGTGGTTTTCTGCGCTTGGGATTATCAAAGTGGATCCATTGTTCGTCACTCATCACAATGCGATGTTGAAATCCCTTCCCATTATGTCTTTGAAGCAACTATTAACCAGCAAAGAAAAGCCATTCAACATCTCTCGGTCGCAACTCGTACAGAACACAATTTCCTTGCTTCTGAATCATTCCCATGGCTTTGAGGCGTTTTAAAATGGCTTATTGCGTCACTCCCAATGATTCTGCAAATTCTTCTTGCGTTTGGCACGAGTCTTCATCAAGTAATGCCTCCATTTCGGAATCTTCGAAAGATTTCTCTCTTCCACCGCCATGCCGGTCCTAGACGTCAAAATCACCACTCTTAAAGAATTGAAACCACTCAAGACACATTCATTCTATAGAGCAGCTTCACCGTACGTTTTCTTGAAATGGAAGTAGAAAATAAACATTTCCCGCACATGCCGAGCATTTGCCTCAAAAACTAACATCTTCGCTCAAGAATAAATTTATGATGCAAACACAAATTCACTAATGTGGTGATGTCGTTATGTTGGCAGATGTCCAAGCTTACTGTGTGACATTATTTATCTACATATTTCCACCAGCACTAACCGCTGCAGCCATTGATCGAAAAACGGCGGAAGCAAAGTTGTACACCTGATAGTTTATATATAAGAATCACCTATGTTATCCTTTAGTAAAAAATGCTGGAATACATCCCACATAAGTACATGGTGTATGAAACTTATAATGTAGGTTTGCAGACAAATTTATAAAGGAAGAATAAAGGTGTTTTTGTGAGATATAGGGGCCACAATTCGAATTCCAAGCTGACTTTTGGATAATTTTTAACAAATTTGTACGTGATATTCATTCGAAGTTCTCATACCCTGTTGAGCTAAAAAAAAAAAAAGGTATAGACGTGCGTAAGCAAATAAAAGACGTATGGAAACAATCAGAGTAATGCGATGGGTCGGCAGCGCCCATAAAGACAACAAGCGTCTGGCAAAGTTGCTAGTTGGATTACTGCTGCTACAATGGCTGGTTATCAAGATTTAAGTGAGTTTGAACATGGTGTTATTGTCGGCACACGAGAGATGGGACATAGCATCTCCGAGGTAGCGATACAATTTGGATTTTTGCGTACGACCATTTCACAAGTGTACTCTGAATAACGGGAATCTGGTAAAACATCAAATTTTCTAAATCGCAGCGGCCGGAAAAAGATCGTGAACGAACGGGACAAACGACGACTGATGAGAATCATTAAACGTGACAGACGTGCAAACATTTCTTAAATTGGCGCAAATTTCAATGATGGGGCATCAACAAGTGCCAGCGTGCGAACTATTCAACGGACCATCATTGATATGGGCTTTCGGAGACGAAGGCCCACTCGGGTACCGTTGTTGACTGCACGACACAAAATTTTACGCCTATCCTGGGCCCGCCAACACCGCCATTGGACTGTTGATGACTGGAAACCCGTCGCCTGGTCTGACGAGTCTCTTTTACAATTGTATCGGGAGGATGGAGTGTACGGGTATGGAGACATCCTCATGAATCCATGTACCCTATATGTCAACAGGGGACAGTTCAAGCTGTTGGAGGCTCTGTCACGGTATAGGGCGTGTGCAGTTGGCCTGAAATGGGACCCCTGATACGTCTAGATACGACTCTGACAGGCGTCAGATACGTAAGTTTCCTGGCCAATCACTTGCACCCATTCATGTCCATTGTGCATTCCGACGGACGTGGACAATTCTAGCAGGACAATGCGACACCCCACCGTCGAGAGTTGTTACCGAGTGGCTCCAGGAACACTCTTCTGACTTTAGACACTTCCATTTGTTACCAAAATCACTAGACATGAACATAATTGAGCATATCTGGGATGCCTTGCAACGTGCTGTTCAGAAGAGATCTCCACCACGTTGCACTCCTATGGGTTTGAGGACTGCCTTGCAGGATTCAAGTTGTGAATTGTCTCCTGCATACCTGCAGACATTAGTCGATTCCATGCCACGTCGTCTTGTGGCACTTCTGTGTGCTCGTGGGGGCCCTACACGATATTAGGCAGGGTGTACCNCGATTCCATGCCACGTCGTCTTGTGGCACTTCTGTGTGCTCGTGGGGGCCCTACACGATATTAGGCAGGGTGTACCAGTTTTTTTTGGGTCTTCAGTGTATATACTTATGGAGAGGGTCATTGTTCTAACACAGCGATACATTATGCAAACATGTAAGGTCATGCAGAATTAAAGTACAGGCCTCATCTAAGTCACGGTATTGGTTCTGCAACAGAGGTTTCTGGTGGCTACCATCGGCGGTGTGATGGATGTAATTTCGATCATATGGCTTCTATACTCAAATTGACTGACACAAGTATGAACAACGAGCCTGTTAACTCCTCGCCAGGAGTAACATCTCTTTCCACGAATACATCTTCATTCCTGGTTCCTGCTCCTTCCGACATGACGACAGCTGAACCATCTGGGTCTCCTAGTGTATCTACAGAATGTTCAGTGGCATATCGGTGTCGCTTATGCTGCAAGGACTTTGCCTTCAAGCTTAATGCACGACAACACGAAGGTTGTAATTGCCAGAGTAGTTGGTTTCATGATTAATGTAGGAATCAAGTTTGTATAAGGATGCACACTTTACATGGACGAACATGAATATTTTTGTCTGTTTTTGTAGCAATATACTTCAATAAATTTTAATCACAAAAATTNCTTTACATGGACGAACATGAATATTTTTGTCTGTTTTTGTAGCAATATACTTCAATAAATTTTAATCACAAAAATTAAATTTTTTTTCTTATTAACCCTATATCGTTACCAGTCAGTTATAAACTATTTTCATTAAAAACATCACTGTGANTTTACATGGACGAACATGAATATTTTTGTCTGTTTTTGTAGCAATATACTTCAATAAATTTTAATCACAAAAATTTAAATTTTTTTTCTTATTAACCCTATATCGTTACCAGTCAGTTATAAACTATTTTCATTAAAAACATCACTGTGANTTAAATTTTTTTTCTTATTAACCCTATATCGTTACCAGTCAGTTATAAACTATTTTCATTAAAAACATCACTGTGAAGCAATTATATAGGCTATTCACTATGGTTAAAATGGACTTAAACATACATTTCTGGAGCTAGAAATGATACTTGCAAACTCAATTTCACAAGCCTGCCTCCTAAAAGTTCACAAATTATATTCGCTTACCTACCTAAAGGCCTATAGGTACATATTCGCTTGCTTACGAGCCGACTTGCGAAAAAATGTGGTCTGCTAAATAATTATTTTAAAATAATATATAAAAACATTCAATTTATGCATAGGCACTTAAGATTGAAAATAACGAAATGTTTTTAATACAACATTTGCCTTTAAAACGTATTCTAAATGGTAAATACGGTGAATTTAAACTGAATAACTCTTTAATAAATGTGGTCGTAAGCTATAAATGCATTAATTACAATAATATATAACAACATTTTTAATACATTAAAAGCTTATGTTATTTTACAAGGTAATGGAGGCCTCTTCGTTTGGGGCCTATTCTAGCAGATTTTAAGAACGTATTTTAACATTAATTCAGTAGCTGTGTAGTTAGAGGACCAGACTCCTGTTCGATAGGTTATGGGACTAAATACCGATCCCTCCATGAGTATTTTTTTCTTTTTTTAAATGTTACCAAGTGTCGTAGGAAAGTGTAAAATTCATATAATTTAACTTTCATAAACCGATATTTCATTTGAAATACATTNTTTAACTTTCATAAACCGATATTTCATTTGAAATACATTTTCGATACATTTGACTGTATTTGCTAAAATTTAGAAATTTTTCAAATCATAAACAAAAATAAATTAAATAAAAATTTTTTATAATTTATAAATGAATCGATTCCTAGATGTCTGATCGTTTTACGATTGTTTGACAAGGTCAGCTGCCCTGCCTATCCATGGATGCTCGGAAACTCAACTCCAGTTACCTAAATGAAATAAAACAAATGATATTTTATGTGTTAAATCCATCGTTTCATAATTTTTAATAACAAAATTATATTTAAGAAAAGTGGCTAAAAATATTAATATTGTAAAATAATACTGACAACAAAAAAAACTATTTAAAAAATATAATTTTTCCTCCATAAACATGATATAATATATACTTCTTTTAAACCCTTGTCANTTTCGATACATTTGACTGTATTTGCTAAAATTTAGAAATTTTTCAAATCATAAACAAAAATAAATTAAATAAAAAATTTTATAATTTATAAATGAATCGATTCCTAGATGTCTGATCGTTTTACGATTGTTTGACAAGGTCAGCTGCCCTGCCTATCCATGGATGCTCGGAAAATCAACTCCAGTTACCTAAATGAAATAAAACAAATGATATTTTATGTGTTAAATCCATCGTTTCATAATTTTTAATAACAAAATTATATTTAAGAAAAGTGGCTAAAAATATTAATATTGTAAAATAATACTGACAACAAAAAAAAACTATTTAAAAAATATAATTTTTCCTCCATAAACATGATATAATATATACTTCTTTTAAACCCTTGTCACAGCCCATGTACAGATAGCCGAGTGGTCTAGCGCATCTGCATACCGATCAAAGGTTCGGCATTTCGATCTCGCTCTCCTCCAGAAGTTATTTTGAGATCCGAAATAAAAAAGAGCAGTGCCAACTCTAGAACCAACATGAGCAACACCAGCGCCCCTAGCAGGCGTTGAAGGAACTACTGGAAACAAGATGGCGGACGGTGTCTGTAACGCCTACTAAGATGGTAGACTGCACCGACCAACATGGCTGTTGGCCGCACCTACGGTAACTGTGACGTTTACCAAGATGGCGGACGGCACCTAGGAGCCTCAGCCCTCAACCCTTGTTCCCGGATCGGCATAACCCTACTACTCCAGCGTCTTTGTATCTGTACACAGTATTCACAGATATTAGTAAGTAGGACAAATGGGGCTTAATAAAGGATATAAAACAATTTTAATGAAGCCTAGAGGTTGGGAAGGGAAAGGGGTGCTACCATTCTCTTGCTGAATAAAATCTATATTTTGCCATCAAGAAATCTTGCACAGCAAAATTTAATTAAATTTTTAATTTTATTTTGGATTAAATTTTGCTTCAGAGTTCAGTTTTGGACGAAAATTTATGATTATTTTTTAACATTTTGGGANAAAGGGGTGCTACCATTCTCTTGCTGAATAAAATCTATATTTTGCCATCAAGAAATCTTGCACAGCAAAATTTAATAAAATTTTTAATTTTATTTTGGATTAAATTTTGCTTCAGAGTTCAGTTTTGGACGAAAATTGATGATTATTTTTTAACATTTTGGTAATAATTTAAGTAGAAGAAACCGAGAAAATTTTACATTTTTGTTCCTGCTGAATGTTTATTCTGAGAAAACAGTTTTTCAGACATGATGTATTTTTATTGACCACATTTATTGTAGCCAAATCATGTCAAAAATTATTTTTTTACATTTTTGTTAATTTTTTTTGTTTGTTATGAAACAGAACTTACTAGTTTATTAGGAAACTGGGTTAATAATAATGTAACCTTACCAGTAATAAATAAATATTTCTTTGGTGCTTCATTTTCTTTACAATGATAAAATTATGGAGTGAGGTTGAGAGTTCAAGTTCATACTATTAATTAAGAGTTTATATATTGCAAAACATTTGAGCTCCTTTTGTTCCAACTTTTATAAACTGCTAGTGTTGGTTCTAGTATCGGAAGTGTCTGCTAATATAGAGTTATTGGGAATTTGATTTGTAAAATAATGTATTAGAGAGAGTGTGTGTCAGTTTGCCAAAGGGAGAATACATTACGTGCTTTCAGCTATGCCACATTTTTGCCTATTTCATCATACTTGTGCATGCCTGAAGCTGTCATGATAGTTTGTAGCTTAACTTCTCAGCTTATTATGTTTTTAGAGCTTTATTTATGTCCAATTTTGTTTTGCTCAAAAGTTGAGGTATGATGTAGAAACCGGAGTTCAAGACCAAAAATTATAAAAAATATTTCTTTTCTATCGGACTTAAAAAAAAGTGGTAAAATTTCCTAGTGTGTGGATAGTGTTAAAGGAATTTATATTAAAGGCGAAACGTCAGTTTTAGCCATCGGATATAGAAATCACAGTGAGGTAATAGGATTGCAAATAGGTTTATAACCCGAGCTTTTGAAGCTTTTTTAGCGATGTTGGTACACTAATTTCTTATTGTTTAGTATTCATGCATACCTGATATAAGTCTCTAAGCCATCTCCATTGGTGAAGTACTATGTAGGGACCTGAATTTGAGGCCTGAAACTACAAAAAAAGTATTTTTTATTCACTTTCGGACTTAGAAAAAATTTGAAAGACTGTTTTAGGAACTCATAATAGAGACGAAATGATTGTTTTAGCTATCGTATATGGGGATTAGAGTAAGATAAATGGTTCGCAATTCGATTAACGACCTGAGTTTTTGAAGCCTTTAGCAAATGTTCGTACATAATTTTCTCACTGTTAAATATTTTTGCTCAACTGATACAAAGTTTTTAGCAATTAGAAAATATAATGCTTCGCTTAGGGTCCTGAGTTCGAAATTGAAATCGTAAAAAATATTAATTTCTTCGTGGTTATAGATTTGATCCAGTTATTTTCCCGATTGAAGTGAGAATGTATATATAGAGCACTGATGCACGTACATTGATACCTTAGTTGATGTTCAGGAGTCGAGAAGTTAACATCGATTTGGAAGCATTCTTTTGCTACACGGTGAATATGAACTGTGAATACGAAGGTCTGTCTTTGACCTCATCGATCATGGAGCCGCGACCTGCATTATCGCTGTCTGATTGCCGACTGCGTCGATTCTGCGATCGAGGTTCTACCTGCGGTCAAATACTTTTCGACATGAAAGAATCACCTGAACGAAGAGTTATTTACGGATGAAAGAGAATTACGACAATGGCCACACACAGTTTATGCAAGGCGATACTTTGAAGAACCACATCATGTACTGTAACGATTCTTCTTTCGAGAGTCAGCAATTGATGGTGTCGATATCTCCTCCTACATCGTTGGGTTCTGATTCCACAGAAAATTGTGATGGGACGGTTAGTGCTACAGACGGAAAGATTGTAGTTGAGTCAGTTTGTGTGGAATGCACATTTGCAAGACTTTTGTGTGAAATCGATGAACTTCCAAATAAACTATCGTTTGCTTTAAAATATTGATAATGACCATGCGACACCTGCAAAGAAAAGTAAACTTAATATAAAGGATGATCACCTGCTCAAAGTTCTGATCGAGTTATAACAAGAGCTTCTTCAGCTTTGCAGGAAAAGAAAGTGTCATTACCATTTGAGGTCCGACAACTTTTGCGGGAACCGACAATTTTACGTGTAACTCAGCACCCAATTCTGGAGACGTGAAGCAGGACGGAGAATAAGAAGGAAAAAGAGGACGAAAGCAGTAACTTCACTTCTGATGAAAAATATTTCGATTAAATATAACTGAAAAAAATATAACTTGTTTAAATGTTTTAAAAATACATCGTTTAATGTCGTTTAATCGAGGAATTAATTTATTTATATATGTTATTCCTTTATTGATAATATGGGCATGCAATATCACAATTACATATAATGATAAAATTGCATTTTCTTTTCCCGCAAGATTTGGTTTGTGTTGGATTGTGCGCTGGATCTCCCGTTTCCCCCGCCCTCATTCCGGTGCTGTTTTATAGTCACATCAATCACCCTCATCGGCTCTCAAGACCTCGTTGTTAAGAGCCGCCTAAATCTCTTCACTCACTCATTGAATTGATTATCTAATATAGTGAGTTATATCTGACGTCAAGGGTCAAGAGGAGTCAGAAATGAGGAGACAACTGTCTTTATGTGGCACGTAGACTGCTTGTTGCGCGGCGAATCATGTTGTGTGCTCTGCGCACTTCTTCAATCAGGACGTACAATGATCACTACTTGCGGCTGCCCGGTCTCCGAGGCTCCAACCCCCGCATTGTGTTAGGTCAGGGCCGCTGTGAGGTGCGTCGTTACCTCGGAGACAAGCGACGTCCACGGTTCCTGCATTCTCTACTTCTTTCACGCTTATTTAGTCCTGAGCTAAGCAAATATACCTGGGTTCATCTTCTCTCATTAGTTTACCTTCGCACTCTATCTGAGCTCACGTAAAAAATTGCATTTCAATTCATTTATTTTGCACAAACAACTAAAATTAAAAAAAAACCTATAATTTCTCTGCGTGAGAGATACCGATTTTACAGTGGTTTAAGTGTGTTCTTGTAATGATTGTTAGCCACACTTACAGTGATAATNTGCGTGAGAGATACCGATTTTACAGTGGTTTAAGTGTGTTCTTGTAATGATTGTTAGCCACACTTACAGTGATAATCGCAGACGTGTGCACCGTGCATTGACGACCGTCTGTTCCCACAGTTCTAGTGCATCTCTTCTACACTGATGCACGTCGGCTTGCTGGCAGCAGTAGCTAAGATGGCGTGCCGTACACGTGAGCCGCGAGCCGATGTGGTAAAGCGGCGTGTTCAGCGACGACCCTTCTACAAACACGATACAGGAATTGTTTGAAATGTTAATTACCTTTCCCCAGCAGCATCCAACATTACCTCTCAAGTAAATGCACAGCCGCACGTGCTTCTGAAATACCTGTCGTGTCTGCCACGAGTATTTCCACTACGCGGAAACCAGGATGTCACAGTTGCTTGATGTGTGCGTGCAATAGTGTAGTTAGTAGTACGCCACTTACCTGCTGATAAATGCCACACGACGTTGTCAGAAAGAAATATGTATATATGAGGTAGACGGCATTGGACACATTTATGGAAAAATGATTGTTAATATGTTATTATAAATCTGGACAAAAGTAACAAAAAATTTATTCCAGTTTGGTCGAGTCGCCCTTGTATGGCAGCGACTAGAAATGTTAGTAAGAATTACTGACAATCATGTTAATTGTGTCGAAGGTATTTTAATGAACGATTGCCTGTAGTGGCAGATCAACATAGTTCCGTTAGCTACCGATCATTGTTGTTCGCGGCGCGACGGAGCAATGTAGTTCTGCTTGTTTACAAAGGGCTGAAAGTAAGGTTGAAAGCAATATAGACGTCACTCGACAGGTTTCCCCCTCATGAAGGGCGGTGTTCGCATTCCTTGACCGATGTGACGTTCTGTGACGAGGATCCTACACTAGGCAGTGATGTCCTCTTCCAATCAGTCAAGGCGGAGGGAATGTGGTTATTGACGCGGAGTGAAAGGATAGGGTTCTATAGGTGACGAGATTGTAGGTGTGTCTTGGCCGCCTCTCACTTTAACGCTTTCAAACAAAATCACTTTGACCATCTTTGCTCAGGCAACATTCCTACAAGTATTTTAAATGTAATACTTTGTTAACTGTGTATTAATTACAATTTTTAGACTCGATAAAACACAATACCAGAAACTCGTACTAATATTACCCTTGCTTGCTCTCTTCATTTTGGTTCTTAACTTCGAAGAGGTGAAAGTGTTTTTCGTTTGAAAGAACTATGTTGTCTAAAGTAAGTGAGACACGCCAAAACCTTTAATATGTAAACCCTATAATTTCGCTTTACCGGTCCAAAGTAGCACCCTCATTGAGAGAAAGGTTTGTTATAATCAACAAAATACTTGATTGTATAGGGTAATAAATATATTTAGTTGCTCCCATACAATATTAAGTTGATTAAAAATTGATAAAAAGGGGAAAAAAATTGATTTCATTTAACAAAATACTGCTTGACTAAACCAAATTTCCGTGTTGGCTGAAAAAAACTGGACTGTAAAATAAATATTTCGATCAACAGTAATTGCATTAATTTGCAAAACAACTACTCAACCAGTGAGTTACCTTCGCAAGGGAACATACATGAGCACAGACACAGGAAGCATGTATTGCGGGGGACCAAAACTTGCAGGATGCACGCAGTGTGGTGTTGGACCACCTGCAGCGCGGGGACAGGTGGCGATAAGTACAGGCGTGGATGCCGACAGCCTTCCTGAGGAAGATCTTGCCACCGATGTGATGGCGCAACTGATCTTACACATTCGCCGTAGTAGCCACTGACCGAAGTTGCCTTCCAATCTGCTCACAAGTGTTCTCAATAGGCGAGAAGTCTAGGGCAAGAAGGCATGTGTGAGGCCGACAACTATCCTGCTGGGAAGTGAGGTCCTCAAGCTGCACCAGGCAGAGAAGCGCACGTGGTGTCACAAGTTCCTGTAGTTATCGCCACGCTGCCAGGGTTCACGAGTGGGGAGCGGGCACCCCACACTGTGCCACTCTAAGCGTGGACCACAGCGCTGGCCAGGACGTCTCCAGACTCTAGTTCAACGGTCGTATGTATCCAGACTCTGCACATCACTCGTCGCCAATCCACAAGCTGCCATGCTGCCCGTTCACAACAAAACGTCACATGTGCTCGGCGATGCTCACGTCGTAATGGCATACGTCGTAAAGGGACACTGCGACGACAGATGTCGCTCTGCTATCCGCCTGGGCTTGGTACTGGTGGACACAGGAGTATCCCCAGCTGCAGTGACATGTCCCTGGTGCACTGCGACACCCGCGGAGTACTCGCAGCCTGTCTCACGATGGAAGGTTCTTCCCTGCTGGTGGTCCGCCGGGTTCGACCCAAGCCTTCTCTACGTATGTGTGTACCCTCCTGTACCCACTGTGTCCAACATCAACTCTCAAAGTAGGCGGAACGGTTCAAGTGGCGATAAATGCGCCGAAACATCCCTGCCTCTCGGAGGCCGACGATTAGGCCTCTCTCAAACTCATCAAGCTGGGCAAAGGCTTGTAGAGTGCGTCATCAGGACATGCTGCGTGTTTACTGTACTTGGCTCTGTGACTCACACTGCTACTAAGGCCTTATTCAGTGTCATGCAGATATGAATGATGGAATGGCATGTATGGCCTCTAATGGAGCATCTGAGGAATAAAACCCCATCAAACTCAATTGGAACACATCTCGGTCTATGACGATACTATGAGGCAAATTTCGTTTCATTCGCGCGATTTTTTCATGGTGACAATTTTTTTTTGCAAATGAGTGTATTTGTTTTTTTACTTATTTGATTTATTTTTTTCTAAAATACAGCTTGAAAGTTTGTTTGTAAATGTTGTGACAGTAAGGATAGTAGCAGTGTTTTTTAGTGCAATTATTAATGCCTACTAAATGTATAAAATCCTAATACAACAAGTTCAACAAGAAACTAAAATGTAAAGCCGTAAAACTTGGAACGTTTATTTATGCATATTTTCCATTATTTGAATTGTATATATTACAAACTTTTCTATGTGAATCAGCAGTCACTTTAGCTGAAGTTGCTTAGAGCTTACCACTCGGGTGCAAACGATATATGTTCGGATCTCGCTCGGTATTCCACAATTGTTTTTATAATAATCGATACAGTTTAATGTGTGTAGAGCCAAACACATATTTAGATCCACGAAACAAATCTGTCAGTTTGCGGCAACCAAATAATAACAACAAAACAACTAAGTTTCAACAACAAACTATATCATTACCCCTGTACAAACCATTAATTTGGTTACACTAAACAAATTTTTTTTGTTTCAACAAAACAGGTTTTCTATAAACAGTCAGCCTGGAAGTGCAAACAAGAACATTCTTTAAGTAGGAAATATATATATATATTTTTTGTATTTATTTGACTTGAAATGAAATGTAATGTTGATAAGTCCAACCGCTCCTGAAGCTTGAGTGGCCAAAGAGTGCCATACTTTCAGACTTTCCCATCCAGAAACGCCCGGATAGTCTTCGATCCTTCAGTGTATGTAAGTGCCGTGAACGCATGAAATAAGAAATAAAATAAAATCCGCAGCCTCGTGAGAATCTCTAGTTGGGACGTTTGTAGTTTTGCGTGCAACAGCTGATGTATTGCAGTTCGCTGCACCCGCTCGTGACGACACCGGAGCCGGTAACGGCCGTCGACACTGACACGACTGAACCTTGTGCAGCAGACAACTCCACAACATCTCCCCGTGCGGTTAGACTGCCATATCCCCAGCAAGGTTTGCGAGCACTTTGTAGGCTTTATTCGCACTCTACACCTTCCATCCCGACGTAATGCTAAAGGAAATATTACAATTTTTTTTTTCCCCCATGATTTCTTGTTAAACGTTTTGAAGTTGTGGTTCTTGATTTTTTTTTAATTCCGTAACAATAATTTACAAAGAAAATATTCCTGCGAATTTTATCGTCGTTCAACAAATACATTGGCTTGAAAAATAAAAGGGGAAGGGACCACAGCCATTACACAAATTATTAAAAAAAAGTCGAAGAAATGAAAAGGAGCCAAATTTTTTAGAAATAAACCAATTAACAGAAAGTGGAGCTAAAACTCCTACAAGTAAAACAGAAGAGAAAAATGTATTTTATTTGTAATTAAAGGCGCGTATATTATTTGTTGTTTCAGGCCCTTCGCGATAGGCACAAATCCTAAAGGAAATAGCATAAGACGTAAAAGACAAGAATATACTTCTCGCACGAACTAACCAATGGAGAAAACAAATTCTCAAGAAATGTGTTGGAATAACCAAAATTCCCTTCAAACAGTCACAAATAACTTTAAATTTACATGAATTTCAAATATCCTACGAAAAACTGATTAAAATAATTACTTGCTATGAGATACCGCGAGAGCAGTGATCGTAGAGACATTACGTGACGGTGTAATACGATATGCGGTGGAAGTTTACATAAGGGACTTCAGGAGAAAATGAATATTAAAGGCCACAGGCACGCGAGTCAGTCTCGAGCTAATGAAATACAAAAGAGCGTGGAAGACTATTATAATGTTTGAAAGAAGCACAAAAATGTGAAATCTGCGAAAGAAGAAGAAGAAGCACAAAGCACAGGAAGTTGCGTGAGGAGAAATAGCTAATAAGAGAAGCTGCGAAGTTTCCTCTGTGGTGCGTGGGAACTAATAAAACACACGAACAGAGTAGGGAAGGTAACAACCAAGTTGCAAAGTTAGAAGAGCTACCAGAAGGTATCAAGTCTTAATTAAGGAAATATAATAACACTGTAGGTAAATGGGTTTCGAGGGGAAAGTGTGTGCTCTTGATTTACGAGATTTATTAACTGATTCCGTGATCATGAAAGAAAGACAAACAAAACAGAGCGCGTTGAAATTATAAGCAAAGCACAATGAAGGTACACGACGAGAAGATACAAGATTTTATAACCAAAGTTCAAAATAATGATTTAAAATTTCGTTTATTTTTATACCATCATACTTAAACTGTGATATTTTTGAGTTTATAATGTGAAACAATAAATTTTAATTATACTGTAGTTCAGCCACGAACACATTTCATTAGGTCCCGGAAACTGTTGTTAAAATAGTCACACTGAGTGGGAACGCAATGATAATTAATATAAACTATCAATTTCGGCACAATGGAGCCATGAAAACAATCGCACAGGTAATAAGTGGTATGCAGTGTGATCAATAAGTTACCATTCTTAATTACGGATCATATAAAGTTAGTCGCGTGTTTAATTACAATCAGGGCGTGTGTTATTATTTATCATGCTTCAAAACCCTAATTCGCTAGTATTACCCATGCAGACACGGAAATATATTCAACAGAGAATGTTACATAACAAGTTTCTTTACTGAAAACCATTTCACGAGAGAAAATTTTGCATCAACTACACTAAATTTGTATTAAAATTATATCTTTTTTTTATCTACGACGTCATAATTGCATCCATTTCGCCTTTCAAGTAGTGGAATGTTTTGAAATGGTTCCAAAATTTTCTTTCTGAATATGTTTTCAATTTTCTTCAATTAAATCTTGCAACTACCTAACAGAATAATTATAGCATTATTAGAAACCGTAACATGATAATTGAGTAATATAGAAACATTATAAAGATGTTATAAATTTTGTACATATATTTCAAAAAGCTAAAAATATATATTTAAACCTATTTTAATTTTATGTTGTCTAATCATTTTTGGCAAACATCGAATTTAAGATGGCTATAATTTTATTGCAAGCATTATTTTTGGATTTTTTCCAAGTAAATTTCAGAAAATGCTTTCATTTCGCCACTTTAATGTTTACTGAAGGCAGTTAATTAAGCTTTCTATGAAATTATTTCTACATTAAATTCATTGAATGAAATTCTTCCAATCATTACATTAAGAATGACGAGACGCATTTGTCTGGCCTCATAGCAACACTCATTACCATCAAATAAAATCTTATGACGAAATAATCGATAAAATCAGTTCTAGATAACTATTGCTGCGACAAAACTGACTGAACAGACAACACCAATAATTTCAGAAAGTTTGTGTATTTTGGAATACTGGACATTAATGTGGCATTCTTTTCTAAGGAGAGCAAAATTATATGATTATGGACCACAGTGAATCTTTAACTTGTGTCTAAGCGGCCGAGCTGTGAAGTAGGGAACAACATCAAGCAAACACTAGTAGCCGTCGCCCTGTAGCACTCCTGCTATCTGACACGACAAATATTAGAAATTTTTTTTTACTTTTGAAACGAAATAAAGTTATTTATTACTTCATTAATTTTTTTTTGGCTGCAGCCAGGAAATAATATTGCTCTGCATGGTAATGCAACGTTCATTTTCTTTCAAATAATTATTACATTCGTTATCAAATTAACGTAATATAAAGCTAAACGTGACTATATAGCGTTAGGAATAAATACGAAGAAGCTTAAGATTCCAGTTTTCAATAATGCCTCATTAATGAAAACTTTGAAATGGTTGGTAGCAGTTTGATTCATAATGTAATCTGCTGCAAAATTGACAACGTGAATTCCTACCCAGTTTAGGTTGTGAGCAGGAGTTGACACCAAGTTCACGTTTTACTTGTAAACTTCGTGTGNACGTGAATTCCTACCCAGTTTAGGTTGTGAGCAGGAGTTGACACCAAGTTCACGTTTTACTTGTAAACTTCGTGTGCCATGCGCCATCACCATGAACGACTTTCAGAACAATCTGCTAAGTGTCCGCTCGTTCAAGGAACAGGTCTCTCTGGTCGGTAGCGCAGTAGATCCTCCTCCTAACACAGTCAATTGACACACTTTGTTTATCGCGTGCTCCAAAAACAACACTTCTGATTTATTGTTAGAAAAANTCCTAACACAGTCAATTGACACACTTTGTTTATCGCGTGCTCCAAAAACAACACTTCTGATTTATTGTTAGAAAAAAATAGTCCATTATTGGTGTGAGATTCATAAATAACTACAATGTTTTAAGTAGTTGGCTTCTAGAAATGACAAGTAAAAGAGAGGAAAGGCTTTGGCAATGTTTTTGTCTTTTACACAGCTAGAAAAAAATGCCCGTAAAATTACGGAAAATACCGGTAACAAATTATCCAGGCATCTGCGTTAAATTAGTGTCCACAATCTTGCAAGTTTTTTTTTATCTGCTCTTTATAAAAAGGGGCACAAAAACGTTTAACTTTCGTTATGTGGTGATGCACTGTGTATAAAAGTGATTATTAACAAAATAAAAAAATTTAAAATAGCGGGATTTGAACTCGGAAAAAAAAAATTTTAACTGCCCAACACTTTACCCACCGCCTACCATACTTTTACGGAACCAAGTGTTGTAAATACGGAGTTTATATGATACGGTGCATGTACCTTCTTTGTTTCAGTCATGTTATTTTCGTAATGTATTTCACTGTGCATAACAGAGAAATGAAAAAAATTTAAATATTTTATCTTGTGGTGTGATTTTAGCACAAATCAAAAAATCGACAGTCAATAACTTGAACCACTCACCTACCACATCATTAAACGAAGTTCTTCGTAAATGTGGATTTTACGTGAATGTGACGAACGCGTCTGTCTCAGTGTCAAGTCGTGATAGAGCGCTTGTGATAGTTGCGGTTTATAAAACGAGGTTACGAAAGATATTTTTATTTTCGTTATGTGCGTGTTTTACTGTGTATACAGGACATTTTGTCCTGCAGCGGATTTTGAACATGAATGAACGAATTGTCACTCCATGAGTGGTTCGCTACTCGCCTCTTCTAGTTTACACCAAGTAGTATTGTAGAGATGGGATTTTATACGCTCCAGGTATCATATGCATTGTTCGTGTCTCAAAATCGAAGCCACACGAATACGAAGGGATTCCTTATTTTATATTTACGGAACTCATTTCCGTTATTCATCATTACTGAGTTCCTTTCCGTAAATTAACTCTACATATCCGTAAAAGTTTCCGTAAATCTAAAGACATTTCTATCATTGTGGTAGAGAGATACGGAACAAGTCATTTCCCGTTTCTGATGTTTATCCCTTTAATATACTGGTAATGCAGATGAGAGTTAATTTACGTAGCTGTTAATATCATAATTGCCTCTGCAACAAATACATTAAATATCACACCAAATACAGCATGTCACTATTTTTGTCGTTATAAAATAATATATAACATCTCTAATAAAAGTATTTGTCTTTCAATTTATATGTGGATTATTTACGCTAAGCCACTTCTTATAATTCTACTCTTACTCGNAATAAAAGTATTTGTCTTTCAATTTATATGTGGATTATTTACGCTAAGCCACTTCTTATAATTCTACTCTTACTCTGCGTCTAGTTAGCTGTACTGAAGGTGATTCCGTTATCTCTTCAGGGTCTATGATAACTACATGGAACACTCTAGAAAAATCTACAAATAGTTTTATGAACCACAAAGAAAATAATTTCTTTGATGCTGTTTTTTTTTACAGCAAACCAATTAAGTTTTAATTCGGAGAGACGATTACAGAAACATAAATNATTTCTTTGATGCTGTTTTTTTTTACAGCAAACCAATTAAGTTTTAATTCGGAGAGACGATTACAGAAACATAAATTTGCTGTTAATAAATGTTTTATTAAAATTTATTTTTTATGTCAATATTACCTTCCTTTGTAGCAAATATACAAACATTCTTAAATCTCCTTTAGCTCACTGTAAAGAAGTATTTTGTCGTACCAAAGGTAATGGTTTAAATGTTTCATGGCATACATTGCAGTTGTCAGTAACTGTGGTCCTAATACGAACAATCATGTATCTATAAGTATATTGTGCAGTTAGGAAACTGCTTCTGAGCTTATTCACTGCCGTCCTGCAGACGTTTCGTGTAATTCTGAAGTGCAGTGATTCTCCAAATCACTAACCTCCATTCTTCTCAACCTGCGACTTGGAATTACGTACCTAGAAAGCAGCCGGCCCGCGGTAGGGCAAAGCGGGCGTGTGGTGCAAGGGTTAGGCTCATTATACACAGGGTGTGTGGCTTTCACACTCGGAGCCGCCTTTTTATTTTTTACTTGAGTATATTTTCTAAAGATTTGCTACTTATCCCTTATTTACAACCTACGGTTGTGTGTCAGGGCACAACTTTTCTTTATAGTGTATCTCAATCACAACAAAAAAAGTCTGCTGAACTATTGTAACAATAATTCAAGGTCATCACAGACATGACTACGTAGATCAAACAACAAATATGTTTGTGGTGCGGCAACGTCACAGTGGTTCATATTTAAACAAATTTCCATTGCGGCAACAAATTATGTGTTGCAGCAAAGAATGCGTTTTTACAGTTCACTTTGCAATGTACACTAAATGCGCACATTTTAACATAGCGAAATTATTGTCGAAATAATATTTGTACAAATATTAGCTTTTTTTTTTTTTTTTTTTTTTAATTTGATGCATGGAAAGTTATCCAAATAAGTAAACTTATCCTAGAAATATTTATTTTTCCGCAAGAGGAAAGACATTTGGTCAGATGAAGTGAAATATTGTTTGACTACGTTGAAAGAAATATTTTACTCGTTTGATGATTTACATAATAACCAATCATAATGTCATTTTACCTACAGCTCACCGTACGTCCATATATATTCATGAATATTATTTACCGTGTTCACTTGTCGTATATGCAGAAAAACGACATGTCGCAAGTAGGCTACATAGTAATATACTGTAGCTTCCTTATGAGTGAAAATGCTGGTCAGTTGCAGAGATTGGCACTCCACTCCAAGAGCGCGCCAACAGAGAATTCAGCTTTTAATGGGAAAAAACTGAGTCTAGAGATAAAATCTCCGTTGTCAAACAAACCGATAAAACTGTTGCTTACCTAATTGAAGGATGAGAATTTCTGTTACAGAAATCTATCTCATTATTGTTATGACATTAAAAGCAAAAAAATATAGCTTCATATAGCATATGCATTACATTGGAATTGCAACTGAGAAGAAAAAGAAAATGCCTAAGTGCTGTAATTGTTCACGAACGAAAGCACAGGAGATGAGACTACTGTAATGCTGTGGAACAAGGAGAGAGGATCTATTCCGTTCTGCTTTATATTGATGCAATGATGAAACACGCCAGGAACTCCAGCGATTGATTGAAGTTTAAAGAAATGGAATATGACTTTTGCCAAATTATCAGTAATTCCAGATTTACCTTTCCTGGATATTCCGTAACAAATTTATAAGAAGAAACATTCATTAAGGATATTCTTTTATACGTTTAGAATGTAATAGCTTCACTAGATATTAATACCATTTTAATTACAACGGCAACAATTAGACAAATGAGTGAAGTTCTTCACACATTCAAAATGTGGAAAAAAAATAGCAATAGTTTACTTTTATATTAATTTTGTGTTCAAAACAAACTTCTGTGATCTTCGTAATGTGCCATTCCTTTCGCTACTGTTTGTAATTAACATTTGTGTGGTTACTGTAATATCAAATTCTGGGATTCACAATAACCACACACAGCAATTAGTTAGCTTCGTTGGGAACATTAACGAACTGGCAGAAAGCAACATTACGGAGAGCTCTATATGTAGCAGTGATCGACATGGGAATGTTTGTTTGGTATTGGATGTAGCCACCGAGAATGTTGAGACATACTGCATGCACGCCTCACGCACTACGAAGCTCGCAGGTTCCATGTTGGCTGGCAGTTGTTGGAAATGATTTTACACTAACATGACTTTACACTTTTCTTCCCAAACCATTTATTGTGCTGTATATTACTGTGCGGCTTACTCTGCCATTTACTACATTTTTCTATATTGTTTCTTATTCGACAATTTTACATCCATTTAAATGTTATTTTTAAGATTGCACAGTTACTAATAATTTGATGTATACTCCATCTACTTCACGCGACACAGCAATTATTTCATTATCATAAAAATGAGTTGTAAGCTGTGTTAGGCTGTAGTAATTTGAATAATTCATAATTGATAAAAGTGGTGTTTTGTTTACCGAAAGGAAATATTATTTGTCATTGAGTATCACAGTGTACGGTACGTGATAAAAATAACGCCCGTGTATATTTTATTTGCACAATTGTGTAGACATGATGAGAATGGGTTCTCACTCTCATTCTGTATCGAAAAATTAATAGCGAGCGAGAAATATTCGCAAATTCGATGAATACTAGCCCAGACTTGATATTGTTTTTGTACTTTACCAGATACAAACTTCTCGTTGGCTGCCTGCTACTACTGTCGGAGGCCATCACTGGGTCGGCCGATTGTTGAATGTTTATTAATAGCTCAGAGTCTGCCAGGAGGTTTGTTCTCATTGGCTACTGCTCCTTGTAAGACAACCCACGCTTCAGTGCTTGTTGTCGAGACATAGTCGTCGAGGGCACGTATAACGTTACAATACACACTCGCGATATTTACATCATTCTATGCACATAAGGTAATGTTGACATATTTTAGTGAGTGAGGAATGAGAACGGTGATTATATACCCCTCCGGTTACGAATTCATTTGCGACCCAATTTGTTGGGGTCATGTAATATGTTGGCATGCGCTGTACTCGTGTCTATCAGGCTTATTGCAGCCAGCAAACAATGCATCGAATGACAGAAATTATTAGCATTTACCATTAATACCGGGGCCGCGGTGATGCAGTGGTCAGACTACTCGTTTTCCACCTAGCCAAACCAGATTCGATTCTCTGCGGGGTCACTCCTGGATAATCGCACGTAGGAATCGTGCCGGACGATGCCACAGGCCGGTGGGTTTTCTCGGGGGTTTCTTGTTTCCTCCGCTCGTACATTCCGGAGCTGTTCCATACTTACCTCGTTTCACCCTAATTGGATCTCAAGACGTCGATGTTAAGAGCCGTCCAAATGCATGTACTCTCCACCATTCGTGAACTATAAGTGTAAACAATATTAAAAACCGTATTACATAAAAGGAAGAGGGCCATAGCAGCAGGCACTGATTCCTTAGTGTCTACAGTACCGCTCATAAGTATGCTTTGTGTGCAACATGTCTAGGATCGTGCACGCGGTTAATGAATATTTAATGCGCTGCTTACCGAATCTGCAGTCACCAAGTTTAAAATGGGGAATCAATGATTAAAAAATTCCTTCTCAATGCATTATTTCCATAGATAACTATGACAAACCAACAAAAAATTAATGCAACGTTCTCAGAAAACACGGCCAAGCGAGAAAAAATTTAATAATTAATTATTTTTTTATAAAATATATAATTTATTGTTTAATTGTAAAAAAAAAAAAAAAAACATGAAAATTGTTAACATTTTTCTAACCTGCCAGTATTCCTTTAAACATGTCGTGTAGAATACTTTATGTTTGAAAAAGTTATCTTTAACATGGGCGCACTGAGAGCGAATTTCTTAATATTGATTCCACATTGAAACCCCGTTGCTGAAGGCTTGCTGGCTGCCTATGACGAACTTCACAGGAGTTTTTCTGTTCTGGGGAAAGTAAACCAGTTGGTATAAACCAGCTCCACTAACGTTCTCAATATGAAACAGACAATAACTACGTAACAAAAAAAAAAAAAATTACTTACTGGCATAACCGGAGCCGAAGGTGTAAGGGCAGTCGAATATACTGAAATAATAAATAGATGGGTCTAGCTATTATGACACACGCATGCATTCATGACGCATGCATCGCAGTTAGCGAGTCAAACCTGGAGTTTCTCTTGCACGGGACTTCACTTCTTAGCTGTCTTCGCTGTGCAAGCTGCTTTCATAATCGTTAATTTCTCCGGTCTTCGTCATGTCTACATATATTACTAACAATACCAATACAGTTTAGTTTCTTTAAACCGTTTTGATTATAATTAGATGTTTACATTTTGACTGAATTAAACTGCCAATACGAAATCTCTAGATTCTTCTAAATTCTAAGGGTTTAGAAAAAAAAAAGAGAAGAAAACTGAAAGCGTGACGTTATATTTATAGCCTAAACATTCTTATTTTACTTATAGTTTATTTCAGCAACATTTAATTTAACGTGAGTGGTGAAGTTCTTCGCCTACTGTTTCGAAGCATGGCAATGGGCAACAATATGGATTAGACAGAATACTCTCGTGTATTTCCGCTTTCAACCAGTAAAATCCCATGCATATGCACATACGTAAAGCAAACGAAAATTAAAAACCATTTTTGTAGTGCTACCGCACTGTGACGCGTTTCACTACGAGATTTTTTTAAATCCATTACACCATTTATTTATTTTTTTCGCCATATATCTTGTTCACCACTAAGAGGAAAATTTTTACTTGGGATTGCCCATGCTTATATCGAATGTTTTGGAATACTCATATTGTATAGCTTTTATTGGGGGAAGGAGTTATGGACAGCCTACAGTAGTACAAAATATTTCTGCGTGCGTGGTGTGTCGGGGCAGTGCCCTGCTCCAGCATCTCGACGTGCTAGCCTGCATGCGACTATATGGCGCGCAGCATCATGCCACACGAGGTGGTGGTTACCGCGGAGGGAGGTGCCTGCCTTGATAGCTTGTGTCGTACCATACATGACACCTGCTCAGTTTCAACGTGAACATAGTCAGGGGCACTGCGGTGTACAACACACAGGTGCCGCGGTAGTGAGGTGCGAGCACGGCTCGATATGTAGAGTTCCTCTGGTCACCTGGCTGTTCTGTGTCTTCCTGGTCATCTGTCGTGAAAGCTGGAGGTGCCCGCGCTTCTTGGCTCTATCTTCTCAACACTTTGCTCGGGCTCTCCTTGCAAGTTTTGCTCACAAGCGATTATGTATGTACTGTTGGCAGCCAAATGGCTCCCTGCGGAAAGATAACACGATGCCGTGTACAGTTCATATTTCAGAATTCTACTTCTATAATACTAGATATTTTCGATGAATAGCAAATATAAAATTATTTGTTTATACTTTACCAGGAACGTGTACTTAATTGCTTATTACTAGCACCCCAAGACTCCTTTTTTTACATCGTATTACGAAAATTAATTTCCGGCAACATATTTATTCATATTTATCTTTAATTAGTGTCGCGATGGATTGCATACTATTAGTCTTCAGTTTTTCTAATGACGTTTACCCACAGGCGAATCGTTATGTTCGAATAACAAGAATTAACTGTTTGAATAAGTAAATTGCGTGATATTAAATGAGAGCCGAATCGATGGTCAGCCCCAAATGGCGTTGAATACCGCGCAACAGAGAGAGAAGCTGTCTCGCGGGAGATGCACGCAGGCGAGAGACGAGCAGCTCTGGAGGAAATAGCGCGCACCTCCGGACACTGTGCTACGCGAGGATGGTAGTTTCTGTACCGGAGAAAGGAAACCTTTACGTACTTACGTTGTTTTACTTCTTTTTTGGAAACAAGTTTACAATTTTCTTTTTATAATTCTGCTACCAAAATATTAACAAATATACAATTTTTAAAGTTATACTTCTTTTGGCACGTTAAGGGTAAAAGTTTAGTGTGCAACGGAAGTTGCGCAGGCAGTGTAACGAAATTCGACTGTGAACGTGGTAAGGGTATTACCCAACGCGCATGCGCGTATCGTTTAGTTATAAGCAAACGCAAGGTGCACAAGTATCGTATCTTCTGTGCCGTGAAAAATTTGTTAGTAACAAAAATGGTGTCGTAAATTTTGAAAGTGTTTTCAAGTATTTGAGGTTATGCGCGAAAATTTAATTTTAGTCGTGCCAAAGAAGTGTAACTTCTAACGCGCGTACATAAGTACACGCACCCCGTTTGTTTTTGTATTTACATGTTTATAATATTTGAAATGTACAAAATTCGCTTTTAAAAGTTAAAAACATTAGTTTTGTATATTCCTTGGTAAAGTATTGTAAACGTTGCTCTAATTTACGTGCAGAGTAACTAGCTAGCAAAGAATTGTTTTTAAAAACACAATAGTATAATACAGTATATTGGGTAAGAAACTACATCAGACAACAGCTTCCTCTGGTAGAGTGTTAATGGAACTAGAATATTTTGAGTAAGTTATGGAATATTTTCTGTACATGCACGCATTTACAATAAAATAAAACTTTAGCAAACGTGTATGTCTTTGTTTGACAAATTAATGTTATTAGTTCGTTTGCAGTAGCACTTTTTGGGACAAACGCAGCTTTATGAAACCTTACAAATTATCACATACTTGATTGGTCAGTGAGTTTATTAGCTCTGTTTTTGTATTCACAAATTTATAACAAACTTTAAGTGTACAATATTAGCTTTTTAAAGCTGTAATAGACGCCGGCAGTCGTTCCCATGCACTGCTGTCTGTCACCACGTGCGAGGCTTGTAGATTACTAAGAACACTGAAATTACTGAAGCTTAGTTGGTAGCACAGTAAAGAGAAGTTTTAGTTTAGACATTACCGGGTGATTCATGATATGCGTTTCCTAAGTATATTTAGGTACAATTAATTGGTAGTGTTATTAAATCAAAAAATAATTGTTGATATTCCTTAGCAGAATAGCCTAAAATTATATTAAAATGAATACTTTGTGTGAAAGTGTATATTTTCATAGCTTGGCTTGGATGGAAATAATTTTACACGTGACATTTATTACGTAACTACACAGATAAAAGTATAATGTTTTGCCAACAGTATTAATGTTACCAGAACCGTAATTTGCTGATATATGTGAGCCGTCAGTAACACATGTTGCTGTTAATGTAATATGATGTTATGATATTAATTTAAATGTAACATTCAGTACTTCTGTAACAACGTTACCACCTTACTCCACTACCAAAGTTAAGGCGTTGTAGAATTTGTTCAACTTCAAGATTATCCAAGGTGTCAGACACGAGATCAACGTATGGGCGTTAGGTCAAGGTCAAGGTCACCAGGGTTCAATATGGCGGCCAGGTGACGTCACAACATGTCAGCTTCGGATATTAGTAGAATGATCCTACCTATTATTCGACACTTTTCTTTGGTTACTGGCCCCATGCACATTAGCGGCAAGGTAACATGTCAATAACTGAGCCAAGACCAGTACCAAGGTCTGTGAAACGTCACATAGATAACCAGTTACAAAATTACAACTAAGGTAGAGAATTCGGAAAGAGAGCAAGTAATGTAATCGTTAACGCGAGGAAGGCGTGTGGGTAGTGACGAGCCCTCGGCAGTTCCAGTGCTGCGGTCGGTGGAATAGCGGGAGAGACCCTTAGCGGTGGCTGGTTAACTCAACACGTTTGAAATCAACATTATAAAATATGTCTGCCCTTGAGTGCAAACATTGTATATATGATAGCATGCTAGAGAAGATGGCAGCTATTTAAAGAAATCAGTTCCATGACTTGGTCCATTCCGTCCCAGAGTAGACAATTGTGTACATAACGCCCATGAACCATTTGTTTGGCCGGTTCTTTATACTGCTGATTCGTAAACACTGTTCTTGTCTAGATTATCAGTAGTTCATATTTCTATAGCCAAACACAATGCCAACAGCTCATTGGCAGCGACAAGGTAACAAGTGTTTTGTCGACTTAAGTACAGCACGCGACATAACTCCTTGTTTGCAGCAGTTTAAACTGTACATTTTTGTGGACCTAAAATGTATAAATGACGTCACAGCCATGACGTTTAAGTATAAGAGTTTGGAATTTATTTAAATACATTTTTGTAGCTTTTATTTCACGATGTTGAAAAACAACCTGACATTAACATACTTATATTCCTGACAACTTAACCATGACGCGACAATAAATTAATCGGGCCCACATCAGTGTTAAGACTGGTCTGCAATTAATTCTTAGTCCGTAACTGTCGTGGAAGTAACAACGTTATTTGCAATGCAGTACGAAAAGCTATGAACGATAACTTGTTCGTAACTATTTGTAACAACCAATTACAAGCCACTAAATGTAATGTAACATGAAAGAAAGAAAAGGCAAACAATTTTGTAACCCTTATTTGTACACAAAAAATCGTAGCCATTAAAAAAATTAAAGAGAACTTAGTGAGCTGTTTTGTTATTGTATTCCCTTGTTTGTAGTATGATGAGTGCTGATTGGTTTGTCATGGCTAGTAGTATGAGCAATCTACCCGAGCCTCTGCCTGCTACTCGTGTTAGTAGCTAGGACTTGTTCTGCGACTGCCGTTGTAGTCCATGCTCTCATGTAAAGGGATAGCAGACTCATGCATGCTAGGCTCGGCTGCCGAGCGCGCTACTAGTGACTGGGAGTTGAGTTTGCTCACCACTGCGTCATGTAGTCGGGGCCGATGGCGAAGATGGCGGCCGAGTGGTTGCCGTAGTCGGTGCCGTTGAGGCCGGCGTCTGTGGAGTTGTCATCCATGGCCGTGCTGACTGGCGGCGGTGACGTCACCTGTCTGCCGCCATCATCTCGCCGCGGCCTGCACACACAACACAACACTCGCTAGCTTGCTTCTCACCAGTGTACCACCACAAGCTCTGCAAACAACCCTTACTAAAGATGTGTTGTGTCGGCTAGGTTGGCAACATCTCTGTCGCTCGCCAAAGCACATCTTGCAATTTATTGCGACATATTATAATGCAATGGCATGTCAGTAAAATATAATACGTTAGTATTGTTATGAAAGTTGGAGACTGGAAAAAGGGGTCGCAAAGAAAATCATGATGTATTTGACTTCCAGTACTTAAATTCTGAAATAATTTTACTTATAAAGGGAATAAGTTCAATGAAAGCTATTTTAGAGCGAAGTTCCTTGGCAATAGTAATACTTTTTATTTTATCACATATTATTTTTGGTGGAAATGCTACCTAGCAAGCAAGAGTTGTTAAACGTTCTACCGGTTCGCTCAACACATTCATTATGTACTAATGATGCGATTTACAGACTTAGGAACGCATAGGCATTTCGTTATGTGTACGAAAAGAAAACCGGTAAAATAAATAACAAATTTAACATTGCAAATAATTTTATAGTGTTACTTATTTCCGGCTTTCTCAGAGCAGAGAGTAGTGGTTGGCAGCACTGGGCTCGTCTCACGGGCAATGTTCATTACTTACTTTATCATTTATGCAATTTTTTTATGTAATAAATTTATTCTTAAGTATAATTATTTTCGATACTCTGCATAATTATAAACCAGCACCTATAAAGTCACGTCATATCTGCGGTAACTATGTCAGCTGCTGTTAGCTGCTACTATGTCAGCTGCTGTCAGCTGCTACTGTGTCAGCTGCTGTTAGCTGCTACTGTGTCAGCTGCTGTCAGCTGCTACTGTGTCAGCTGATGTTAGCTGCTACTGTGTCAGCTGCTGCTTGTACTTCCAGTGTTTACCTTTTCCTGCTCTTTAACATTAGTTCAACAGATAATTTCATATGCTCCAATTTAGAGGCTATTTAAGTTATTTAAAAGTACTTATGTGGCTGAAAATTCCATACAACACAACATGCGTGATGAATTAAAATTTAAACTTGCCAGTTCAATCTCAAGTAAACATATAATTTGGGGCTTTACAAGTTCTGAAGTGTCATATTATTTGTACCAATTTTACGTTATACTCATTAATATCAGTATTTGTCAACGACATTTTTTACTCCATATTGTTAGTAGCAGCTCTTTGTGAACCCACAGAACAATCTCAGCAACGAATGCAACTCCAACAGCCAAGAAACAAGTAATATTGGACTACGTGTATTTACTGTGCTCAGTTAAAATGCCCACACACCTTCAGTACAACGTTCTATGTACTGGCCAACTCATACAATTTCTTTATCATAACTCTGTAAAAAAGTAATCAGTTACTTCTGACACGAAACTACTTGTAACAAACGGACTTATAGCCATTGTGTGCCAACAACCACTAAAACGTCTTGAAATGTTTTCCATTTAGATCATGCAGTGCTAGCGTGTTGGCAGATTGTGATGGAGATACTTTACTCTTTGGTTACGCCATGAGCACAAAATAATCACATTACAGTACTCGACAAAACTGTTGACTTACGTTCTGTTCAATATCACGAGCTGTTAATAAACGTTCGTTATACCATAACTCTGTAAGAGACAGTAAATAATTAGCGATATCATGTATTAATAAGGAAGATTTGGAGCTTGCAGACATTCGTGATATTTTATTTTAAGAACCACAATGGGTTAGATAAGCTCTAGAAGACTTAATGAACCAGTGAAAACACTGTTTACAATCAAAGGAGAGAGTAATTTGTAGACTCGGTAATTTTTAGGAATACAATTTGAGGACACTATCGATTTCATAACGTTATAGACGCCGAAACAGATATTTTCTTAATCTACTAGCTGTTTTATGCAAGACAGACGGTTTGTTCTGTGTTTTAACAAACCACTCATAATTATTAACTTTAAGCAGATGACGTCCCTGATTAGCAGGAAAAAACCTTAACAGGTGCAAAATACATACAATCTATTATGAAAGAGAAATGACGAAATGATTTCCAAATATGTCATGTTCGGTATATTTTCACGAGATATCACTGTATATTGGCATACACAGAAAATGTCGGTACGTTTTGCAATAATTTCTTTGGAAAGCAGTTGCTTAAAGTTTTCTTGTATCACTACGAATAAAATATTGCAACTTACAAATAATGCGTAAAGAAACATAGAAAAACCTTTATTTATCTCCATGTGTATAATAAAGTTGATGGAAGGACGTGGTTGTTATATTAAACATTAGTTTCACATATTCTACAGTAGCGTGTAGTAAAACTTGCTGTTATTAATTTGTAGTGATACAGGAATTAACTTGGCAGCTTATTACCAAACAATTATTTTCAATAAACCCTGTGGCAGTGAAGAAACACGACAGCGACTGCAATACGCAGACGACCCTGATACAGAGGTCACTGGAATAGCGAATATTCTCGGTTTACTGACAGAGACGAAATTAATTATCCTCGACTTCAGTGACCAGTAGACGGAACTTTACAGTCTTTTCTTCGAGTCAGTTTTAATCGTTAATTGGCTGCGGCCACAGGAAAGGGTCACTTAAGTAGCAAAAGTTAGTTGGCCCACTTGGGCAAATCTGGTTGTAGACAAGCGGCCCACATACTGTTTCCATGATCAGTTAACAGTCAGTCAACCTCTGCAATGCACCTGAAGATGCATGTGGCCCACGTGGCGACACTTTACTGTCGTGTGCAGTTGGCCACATCTGGGCCACTGTTCAGGTAACTTCAGTGTGGCACAATACAATCTGCCCACAAGCGGCTCGCTTCTGAGTAGCCACCTGCACCTCAAGTATGCCGACACCAGCACTGGTTTACTGCTTCTGGCCTGCCTACCGTATGTTAACCACATGTCGTCATCCCAACAGTTGGCAAGCTACTTCGGCCTAGCTATTTGCCACCTACGTAGAAGCAGCATTTTCAAAGCAAAAAAAATGATTGTGTTTCACCCAAATGAAATTCATTATTTACCATAATTGTATACACATTTTATCTTCAGCATTATTTCACAATTAGTAAATTTCTTTGGAAGGCCCTGGTATCAAACTCACAAACCTTTAGTTCACAGTCTAGAATGCTAGCAACTACTCCATCATGTATTCATGTAAAACCTTTTAAGTAAATCCGATTGTATTCCACACATGCAAGTTGCACTATTAGCTTTAGACACAATTTATGTTATTACCACATGTCATTACTGGGATTTCTGTGTTTTGTTTAAAATGCTAGTATTTTCGTTTCGGGCAACTTTCAGGTGGAATTTGAAAGGGAAAATAAAGAATTTTTTTAAGTGTTTTGCTTGGCAGGTTTCCAGTCTAAAAACAATTTTTTCCTATTACTAGCAATGTCACATGATAATTTTACTCAATATAGGTATGTAATAAAAAAAATCACGTCAATTCACTTGTGATATTTGTTCCTGCACAACATATAGTCGTCATGCCATAAATGTCACATAAGCTTGGTGATAATGTTTCTTTAGTAATATTGAACAGTTGGCATTCCACCAGAGGGCCGTAGGTATGCTGCTGTTATGTCCGCGGCATTGAGTAACAGTTAGCATTTCGTTTATCCTCTGCTTGTGAGGCGTGAGTTGAAATATAATAATCATTGTGAGAGCATTGGCAGACTATTATGGTTATTAAAAAAATGGATGCTGTCCCTTTGGTTTATATGACCTGATTGTCAATCTTATAAGAAACACCGACAGTCATAAATGCGAACGTTTGCCACCACTGCCAACTGTTTACTGCTTGTTGTTTGTTACTTGGCCAGTTTTGCGCCTGTATTCTATGGATTTTCGCGCTTTTATTCTGCGGGTTGGTTATCTCAGCGCCCAAATATAAGCCAAACACATACGCTCATGCTTTGGATCATAACCTGCCACAAAATAAATCCGAGAAACCTTTTTCTGTTCTCAACTATGTTCATTAGTGCGATATATCTTTAACGCGTCATGCGTATTGCAAAATAGAATTGGTGTTCCAGTCTCGGACTATTACAGTTAACAATTCCCTGTTGGCCTCAACAATTTTTTTTTTTTAACAAATTCGTCAGATTTGCAGCGTGCGTTGTTCACGAAACAAGAAAGTCACAAAATACTCAAGAATAAGTTTTGTGGAAAATTGTATTTATTTGCGATTTACGCAGTAACCAGGCTGTTTACTAAATTACTGGTTAGTGTTAATACTTCCTAACACCGCTTGAGATATACGATAATTCTGAGAGTCAAAAGAACGTTTCCAAATTCAATATAAAAAATTAAGCATATACATTGAAACATTTTTAACATATTCAATTTTGTTGTGCCTGTAGCAATTACGTTAATTATTTCTGATTAAGATAGTATAAGATGTCTGTAGGAATGCGGAATTGGATGGAAACGTAGGTCGCTTGAGATTGCCGGGCCCGGAAAGCTAGTCTTTCTGGCTGAAACTTGGTACAACCCCTGTGGTATGTTACTGAGATATGCTGAACCAGCGAGGTTCATGTCAAGATAACACATCAGTTGAATAGAGAGAAAAGCCTCCGTGTGGTGTAGACGTGCGTCATCTGTGCTCTACCGGATTGTACTCAGGCTGTTATCTTTCAGGAACATCCTTGGACCAGCCTGAGTGTATGTCGACCCCAGACGTTTGAATTTCTTCCCAGAGTCCTGAATGCTCAGAAGTCCAATATCACACACATTTGTAGAACCTAGGTGTCATCTGTCGGCTCTACCCACATGGTTGGGGAGGAGTAACACCATTGTGATATAGAGATACCACCATTGGTGTGAGAACCAATCGAAATCTCCTTATTTGTTTATATATATGTGTGTGGCTAGAGCCGAGCGTCTTCTCAGAGCCATGTAAGTCGACTTTCTTGGATTCAAGAACTCGGTACCACCGTGGCACCACGTCGATTGGCGATCTTCCCCTCTGTTGTACACGCCACGTTCTCTTCACCCATTAGGCGTCAGTAGTATCGTTTGGCGAAGTTGAGGGCAAGGCGTGGAGGCGCGGAGCATCGGACCCGTTCATGCTCTGTCATTCCGGTCGCCCGGCGGTTATATTGACCGCTATTTTGGATGTCGGCGACCTTGACCTTTACCCGGTAACCTTTAACCTGGAAAACCTCAACAATTCCAGAAAATCCCCAAAAATTAAATTAAAATTTTATAAAAAAATTTATTATAGATTATTTTTAAATGTATTAAAAATTTTAATTTAAACATTATAAAATTAAAATATTTTGTGTTTGTGCTTAAAGGGGACGGGAACCAGAGCCGACCATCAAGCTTGTTATTACGTCCCCCGACGACCATATTGGATCCAAGTGACCTTGACCTTGTCCCCGTGCCCATCAACTTGAATGACCTTTAACAGAAAATATCGTAAAAGTCTCCAAAATATTTCAAAAATATATAAAATATGTATTAAAATAATTACAAAAGGTTTATAAACAATAAAAATTTAATTTATTTAAAACATTTATAAAAAAAATACGTTTGGGCTTAGAGGGTACGGGGGACTGGAGCCTACCAGTTACAGTGTTATGTCCTCTACCACAATTTTGGATCCAGGTGTTCTTGAACATATTCTTTCACCTTAACCCTTACCCTTGACCAAGAACCAAAAAAAATCGCCGAATTCTTCATCAAATCTAACAAAAATTTTCAAACTACCAAAGATGAGTTAAAATATTATAAAAAGTTTATAATTTAGTTTTTTTATAAATCTTAAATTTCCGGATGTCCCCTCAGCACCACGTCCAGCAGACGACTGACCCTCTCCAGTCAATCACACTGTATTATCATTGCACTCCCCCATCCCCTCACAATTGCTCATTCAGTCGAATGCACTCCACCCACCATATTGATTACTTGTTTTTGTAATTTGTTTACATTTTCATCACCTAGGTGACGCTACAGTGTAAATTACCGTTTTACTCCCCAGGCAATGCTAATTTCTCGATTTAACCACCATTCGACATGTCGTTCTCTCGCCTATGCCCGGCAGACCATCTTTGATTCCTCTTTTGCTTAGTCACCTTTCCTTCATTCTCAGTCTTTCCATGTCAACCATCCTGGATTTTATCTATGATTTGTTATTCCATGTCAGTCATCTTAGATTTCATTACTACCACCACAACATCTACACCTTGTTTTCCAATTACTAATGCTTTATCATTCCATGTCAGCCTTCTGGGACCTAATTTGTCTAAGCCACCAGGTGGCAGCCATATTTGTTTATGTTTTTAAAATATAGGGGGTGGTGTCAGCGTCCTCCGCATTAGATTATATTTTCAAACCCTAGGTGGGTGGCAGTGTATTTTCGACTATGTCAGCTGCTATCGGCCGCTACAGAATGACGACGAGGTCCATACGTGCTAAATATGTAAATTTACATATTTAGAATTTGATTATTTTGAACATACGCATTTATTATTATTTTTTTTAATATATGTAGGTAAAAAAGCATGTAGTTTTTATCGTCAATGCGTAAAAAATAAAACATAGACCTCCTCCTTCACATGCTCACATTAATTTTATCTAAAAGAGATTCTTGCAATCGATAGTTTACACCACTGAATTAATTAGTCTTTCAGAGAGGCAGAAGGGACTATATAAAAAACACATTACTATATATAAATACATTTGATTTATTTACATATTATACACATTCTATCTTTCTAATTATTTTTTACATTCGATTTTTACATTTCTCAGATATTTGAAGATCATGGATAGTAGCCATTAGTCTCATCTGATATAACACCGATCATTCAGTTCCTCGGTGATTGAAGATATCTCAACAATATGTGATAGGTTCTCGCAATTTTGTAGGTCAATCAAATGTCTGAGTCTATCAACATCTTCATTAGGTCTTCGGGAAATATGTAAAGAGCATTCTTTACTCCTTCTGCCTTTTTCACACCACTCGTCGAAGGAAACTCGTTGGTGAAATGTGTGGGAACGTCGAGAGAATCGTCATCCTTCTTATCAGATACTTGATCGATGCTGTTTTCATAGACATAATAATCAATGCTGTCTTCATGACCGTCTTCACCTCCTGTTTTATCCTCAGTATTATGTTAACTTTTTTTTTGTAGTAGTCACATATCCGTCATCAGTATTTAGAGCCGACAACGGTTTATTTTGAATTTAGTCGACTTCACGCGAAGGTCTTGTAAGTGTACATTCCACACATAGTGACTCTATCATGCCTCGTAGGTATCCAGTCCGTCATTAGCATTAACTGTCTCACCATAATTGTCTCTGGAAACAGTACCCATAGATGCAGCAGAGAGTATTTGTGTCATCACTTGCTGGCTCTCAAAAGACGAATCCTTGAAGTTCTTGATATGTTCCTTCATCGGATCATCTTGCATAAACTGCATGAGGTCATTGTCGTAATACTTCATCTTGCGAGTTCTCTTGTTATCTGCGAACATTTAAGGTTGTGTATTAACATGAGGTAACGAAATCATTACATGCTCTTTCTCAGTGGGTGAATCAACACTACATATATCGGCCTTTTACGTATTTAACTGTCTGGAACATTTATAGTTGCTAATAAAAGCATGAGATAAATTTTTCAAACAGTCAATCTTCATATTTCGTAGCGCATGGCAACTTTTACCGAAGGACTTGGCACAGTAACAGCATTATTTTCTATGTAATGTGCTGACTGACTCCTGCCGTGTGACTCCTGCCGACTGACTCCTGCCAACTGACTCCTGCTGACTGACTCCTGCCGTGTGACTCCTGCCGACTGACTCCTGCCAACTGACTCCTGCTGACTGACTCCTGCAGTGTGACTCCTGCCGACTGACTCCTGCCAACTGACTCCTGCTGACTGACTCCTGCAGTGTGACTCCTGCCGACTGACTCCTGCCAACTGACTCCTGCTGACTGACTCCTGCAGTGTGACTCCTGCCGACTGACTCCTGCCAACTGACTCCTGCCAACTGACTCCTGCCGTGTGACTCCTGCTGACTGACTCATGCAGTGTGACTCCTGCCGACTGACTCATGCAGTGTGACTCCTGCCAACTGACTCCTGCCGACTGACTCCTGCCAACTGACTCCTGCCGTGTGACTCCTGCCAACTGACTCTTGCCGTGTGACTCCTGCCGACTGACTCCTGCAGTGTGACTCCTGCCAACTGACTCCTGCCAACTGACTCTTGCCGTGTGACTCCTGCCGACTGACTCATGCAGTGTGACTCCTGCCAACTGACTCCTGCCGACTGACTCCTGCCAACTGACTCCTGCTGTGTGACTCCTGCCGACTGACTCCTGCCAACTGACTCCTGCACCATGGATTCAGTCAGCAGCAAGGGGCATGGAGGGAAATCAGTTGGCACTCCAACGTTAGATATCTAGTATTATTTTCTGACCGTATTTGGTGCCCCTAAGGATTATTTTTTTCCACCCATGCAGTAGGAACTATAGTTATTATTCATTGTGCAACTGATATTTATAACACGTGGAATTATAGAAAACATTTTATACAAAAACCTTAAGAGCTCATTGAAGTTTATTATATTATGAATTCAGTTTCTACTAATATAAGTGTTATATATAATATAGATCCATATATAAATGCTCAAATTATTGATATAGTGTAAACTGTAGGAAACAACTCTAATGTTTGTGAAAGTAACGAAAACAAATGATTAGGGAACCAGCAGTTTGTAAGAGTACTTGCTCGGGTCGGTTGAATTTTCCGTTAAAATTTTCTTAGCAAAACAACCAAAATAATATTAAACACCTATTGTACATACACGTGTGTATGCAATTTACAATAAAAAATGTATTCGTTGTACAACAAATGTACATACTTAAAAACATTTGACGAATTCGTATAACGATTTTGAAAACAATGATAAGTTACAGCGTCTAAAGTACGAATTATAATAGGGCCGGTAATGATCAAGCAAGTTCAAATAACTTCAAATAACAGGGATACCACCAAAACAGATAAACTACAACATGCTCCTTACTAAATAGGGGCAATGTTAGGTATTGGTAACAGACAGGCTCTTGAGATTAGAACCATAGCTGTCTGTCATATCTTAAAGACAATGTATTGTAAAAAGCAATCCTTATTCATAAAGGCATAGAAATAATCGTGTCTTATTGAAAAATGCAAACATATATTTAAAAGTATTTGTCTTATATTTAAAGTTTTATGACAATGGTGTTGCAGGATTTCTTAGAGCAATTAAACAAAACAGTCCTTTCGAAAACTCACAAAACTACTTGTCTATCTTGTCGTCTCAACTGAAGGACAATCGAATTGGATAACTTTAAGCAAACTGAAGTGAGAAAATATATATTAAGATACGGCGATATGCTTTACGTCATCGTTGATGCAGAGAATGCTTAAAAAATATCAACACTGTTCTTTCGCCGGACCATTTGTCCGAAATATAACAAAAGAGCATCACACTTGCTGCGTCTGTACCACGCGTCTCACCAACACCAACCTTCGAAAAAGAATTGTCCTTGACTTCAGATAATTTGATATAGGACACTGACACTGCAGTGAGTTTGGCAGTGAATGGTGAAAAGTATTTCTACCTATGTAAACTTTATTTAATCTTTTATGTGTAAGTCAGAGTGAATAACACACTCTTATTAACCAAACGCATCATTCCAGCTAACTCAAGCAAAATTTTAACCATCAGTTTTGAAATTGTAAAACATTTACACGTAAAAATATGTCTATAAATATTATACAGTAATTAAGTAAATCTCTGAGTATTTGAGTGTAACAATGTTACACTTATGTGAGAAAAAACGTAATAAAAACGTTTATTGTGGCTATTAAACATTTTATTTTGTCCCTCTTGGTTGAAGACTATATGAAGGTAGGAATAAACAATTAAGCAAAGGGCTAAAAAACATTAATTTCATATTGAAGATAGTATAAAAACTTAAAACGTTTGCAATTACATGACTTAGAAGTTAACTTTCGTAGCTATTGATGCTCGTGTGCTGTCAAATTGGTGCGATGCCCGAAGAGCATTCATGTCAGACGCTATGTAGCGGTCTACACGCGAGATCCATCCACCCCTCATGCTCTAGAAAGTTCCTTCGCGGATATCGAGAGACGACTTCACCATGAACTCGACGACTCGTAAACGTTGATGGTAGAGAGAGCAAGTGGCCATTTCTGCAGACACGTACCGTCGACAAATGTTTTATGAGTGGCTACTGATGTGTGCGCCGGGAAATGTAGTTCGCGTGGAATTTGTGAAGAGACATTTTGTAGCGCACGAGAACCACCCGAACACGACTTCGAGGCTCGTTTAGTCCAGAGGACATTTGCCGGGAGTATAAATGAGTCCAATTCCAAGTTGCAACGGAAAGTAGTATAGAAAGAACACGGTAGTAAAAGTTTATTGACATATACTGTGTAATGTTGATGATACATGGGGTATAATTTTATTTGAATTAATAATATAAAGAAATGTCGCTGATGCAACCTTTAGAACTGGAAGTCGTGAGTAAGAATACACTTAAAAACACGAATGTGCTGGGCTTGAGCCGCCTCCATGAAAAACAAAATCATCCAATAAAAATACAGAAACAAAAAAAAAATCAATGAGGTATGCAGTTTACGAATATTGCAACCTGCGTTCATTCCGTCGTGTGCTTTATAAGTGTTCGAAGTATGAAACTGAATAATATTGCCTTTTGTGGTAATTACATAGTTCGCACCTATAGGTGCACTTTACGAAGCCATCACATTTGGAATAATAGTATATATATATCACATTGTTGCCTCAAACATTAACTTTCAAGCCCGGTGAAATGTATACACAGTGTTAATTACTTACATAAATATATTTATTTTTAAAGATGGTGGAATAAAAAAGTGGCTGATAGGAAAAAGGTAACTAGGGCCTCAACAATGCCCACTTTACCATGAATAGCTTATAGTATACTAGGCGCGAACTATGTAATTACCACGAAAGGCGTCGTATTATTCAAAAGTTCAAATTAAATTACAATAAATTTTTTTTTACTCGCTTGTGGTTGAACGAAAAGGTGTTATTTGTTGGCACATTCGAAACCTCCATCTTGATTATCTAAGGTTTATAAAAAAATAAACACGGAGTGTGGTTGTCAGCTTGCTTTGTGTATGGCAATAAGCGATCTATGAGCTAAGCTCGTAGTTTGCAACAGTGTCACCAACGCCAATGGCTTCCAGGATGGATGCCTCTTCTTAACCAATTGTAGCAACTGCAGGATACTTTGTTGTTACTACAAACGTAGTGTCGCAATGCACTAAAGCGTGAAAATAACTTATTGGATGTTGTACCCGTGACGTGTTGTATCAGTGTGCAGGATGTGTAATAAAGGGTTTTTTTTATCTGAAGGGCATCTACGATGATCGTACACCAACGACTGCAAACAATTGTCGGGGAACAAGGCTCGGTGTCTTCACAGTCGACTTGAGATGCTTAGACTTGCACTGCGATTAATAGTGCTGCGTGTCACAGGTATACGTCACTCGACAAGTCAATGGAATGTTTCTAATGACAAGCGAACGATAATCCTACCAGCATTTTGAGTTATGAAGGCATTCTGCCACGATAACCCTTTGGCGGCTCGCCGCACCTAATATTCGGCGGATAGGATTTCTGCGTTTATCTGAAGAATGTTCTGGAACACTGACCTCTTTCTCTCAGTGAGACTCGGAGTGCGTTGAACCCTCCAGATGGTCAGGGCGAACGATATTAAAGTGTTACAGGCCTTCGAGCGGCAGTTCTTGTTGAATGGAAGAGTGTTTGAGTTCCGAGCGATAGTAGAACGATAGGTGAGAGAAGTGACAATCGGAAGGGAATTCTGCGACTGCGAGTATCAAGCTGTGAAGAGTGCGGCTGTCAGGCTGGACTATTGGATTAGTTGCGTGAGTGAAAGACATTACAAACGATGCAACATATAGACTGAACACGTGTTAATTATGAGTATTAGTTAATTGACTGTTATTAAACAGAGACATTAAGAAGGACGTTAATAAGAGTTGAAAAATACATTAAAAATTGCGCTCACTGTTAGAAAAAAGAGAAATAGTGGAGACGGATAATTAAATGCTGCAAACAAATTATAAATCTAATTTAGTTATTTTATATTTATTAAGATCTTCATCCCTCATGCGCTCAGATACGCCCCACAGACGTCCATGTAACAATAGTTTGCAGTTTGCATCTTAATGGGGGGACCTTCAGTGTGGAGTTTTTTTATTGTTGTGGGATTGCTGTGTTTCTAAGTACAATATTTTCACTATAATTTGTATTACTTAAAGACATGGCAGCCAAGGTTTTTCTCATAACAGAAATCATACACACGCAACCGTAGCAATATACGCTAAAGGTAAATATATAAGCAGCTCTGAGTTTACAGAAGCATTTTGGGTATTTGTTATGCAAAGTTTTCTTTTTGCGCATTTCAAATAATTATGTAGAATAAACAATGCTTTCGGGTAGAAAATTTACTAAATGTAAAATATCGTGCATTTAACATTTTTAGTGAAAATATTACAATTTAAAGGAAGTGGTTAATTTATAGGTAGTGTTTATAAAGTCCTTATATTATCATCTGTGCTCAATACGAAATAAATTTTATATTGCAGATAAATAAAACATAATGTTTTCTTGTAACCAACCCAGATACTAATAATAAGATTAAGGTTTACATGTATATATTTTGCTTAGCTTCTAATAATAATATAGTTGTTAATGAAGTTACGAAGCATAATATGATTAGTAAAAGTGGAAATTTTTAAATAATCAATTAGTGGGCAGGAATAGCATATAACTTTGAAGGATCTGCATTATACCCTAGGTAAAACACTTACACCTCGCTTCCAGTTAAGTAATAGTGATCACCAAATATGGCGACCTGATAGTTTAATGATTAAAAATGATATTCTTTATACGTCTTGTAATATATGCCAAGTATATTAAAATATGCAACAGTCGGGAAAAGCCTTAGATGTAAGTAAAATAATACCGTTTTCCCGAAAAGTGTGAGGAGCGAGTTACGTTTGTAAAAGAAATGCTCACAAAAAAAGTTTTTTTTAACACAAAACTGCTTTGAAACACTTTNAGTCGGGAAAAGCCTTAGATGTAAGTAAAATAATACCGTTTTCCCGAAAAGTGTGAGGAGCGAGTTACGTTTGTAACAGAAATGCTCACAAAAAAAGTTTTTTTTAACACAAAACTGCTTTGAAACACTCTAAACACAGTTCACTTGCAATTTAGAGGACTTAAATTAAACCTTACACTAACAGTAAAAAGATTTGTTGGGCGTGTTGAAAATTTATGTGACACATAGTGGGTGATTTCATTCGATTGTCATAACTCTCGCTTCGCCCTGTGAAGGAACGAATAACTTACGTGGAAACTACAAATAATAATAAATTACTATTCTAACAGCTTGGGTATGGCATCAGCCATCAAGAAATTGTATGATATGCGATACTCTTCAAAAATAACTCCCTGGAGATTTTCTGCTTACTGTGTAAACATGACACAATAATTATGATGAAGTTGGCAACATTCACACATTTAGGTATACCATGAGTGAAATAAATAACAGGTGTTTTTTCTACTTCATGTGCGCCTTGCAAACGCTAACTGCAGGGACGGTGTAATGTGAAAAGTTTTCTCCAAGTGTTGTGTCTGCTGATCAAGCGTTTGCTCAGAGACGGTCTTAAAACTTGCCGTTGACAGAGATAGTGGGAAGAAAGTTAGCAAAGTACGAGATAGAGAGGGAGCGAGAGAGAGATAGAGAGAGAAAAACCTGATCCACAAGTAAGCTCTGCCTGTTTGTGAACTTGAGGCGACGCAAGCAGAGGCAAAACATCGTGACAACTTTGAACTGCTGATAAATTTTTGCGGCGATCTGACAAGAGGCCAGAGTAGTTAGAAATGGTAAGTTCACACGATCCAGGTTGCAGAATGCGGACAAGGGGACTAGTCAGCGGCTATCTTGGATGACATTACGCCGAAACCTCCTACTCTGTCATTCCTCGTCAGCAGCGGCCATCTTGGATTTCTATTTTTTCCTTCTTATTAACATTTTTCCCTACTGATCTATCACTACTTCCAATATATTAATGCTCTTGCATTCCTCTTCTTTTTTCTGACACTGTGGCATTCCTTCCCGTCTGTCTCTCTCCCACGCCCATCCTTTTTTTGTCCGTTCTATCACCTAGGGGTTTTCTCTTGTTCCTTCTGGTCTCATTTATTTCCTCTCTCTTGCTTTTCACGTCCTACATCTTTAATTCCCGCGCCTGTAACCAGAGTGTGCTAAATTCTTGTATTTTAGACCTTCATATTTAATAACTGCGCCTACCACCAGTCGGCTGCTGTAGTCAGCGATCTTTGATTCCTGCACCCGCCACCAGAGTGAAGGAGGATCTACTATTAGCAGCTAGGAGCGCTGGTATCGATGCGACCATTTTTGTGTGTGTTGGTAATCATGTCGCTTGCAGGGGAATGCTAGCATCGGGGAGTGTAGTTCAAATTGTGGCCACCAGGAGCGCTGGGCATTTTTTTAGTTGGCAGACTTTTGGGAACACAAAAAAAAATATTTATATGTGTAAAAGATATACATTAAGATTAATAGAATGAAAAAAATTACTGTAATTCTATTCAGTGCCCTGGCCACAGTCCCGCATGTTCGTATATATTAGAAATAATAATAATATAAATAAATAACAGGATTAAAAAACTACTGTTAAATACACCAACCTATGGTGAAACGGAGTATGCACATGCAACACACCGCGCATGTGCCAGCACGGGGCGAAACAGAGTATACACTAGCTCCTGTCGTCACCGTCACATATCACTCTCCCTGGAGCAGAGCATGGGGCTGTGGACACGAGGACACACGACTGCCAATCTAACATTCAGAAAAAAACACTATATGCAAAAAAATTCGAGCTGGTTGCATCTATATAGAGTGTATCAGTACAGCGGTTACAAACTTTCAGGAGAGATCAAGTACACCTAGACGGTCGGAAATCACATAGCAATGCATGGTCGGAAACGCTTTCCTGGCGCGGTAGTGACGACACAAAACACAAGAAAGTAAGGACACGAACAGGGTGAGAAAACATGCCTTGATTTCTTCTTCTTCTGGGGTTACATCAAGGCACTGGTGTACGAAACTCCCGTTAACAGTGTTGAGGAACTTGTTGCGTGCATCGTGGCAGCTGCCGGGGAAGTCCGGGACACGCCCGGTATTGTCGCCAACGTCAGATCTTCAATGCGCCGGAGATGCNGGAGCAGAGCATGGGGCTGTGGACACGAGGACACACGACTGCCAATCTAACATTCAGAAAAAAACACTATATGCATAAAAAATTCGAGCTGGTTGCATCTATATAGAGTGTATCAGTACAGCGGTTACAAACTTTCAGGAGAGATAAAGTACACCTAGACGGTCGGAAATCACATAGCAATGCATGGTCGGAAACGCTTTCCTGGCGCGGTAGTGACGACACAAAACACAAGAAAGTAAGGACACGAACAGGGTGAGAAAACATGCCTTGATTTCTTCTTCTTCTGGGGTTACATCAAGGCACTGGTGTACGAAACTCCCGTTAACAGTGTTGAGGAACTTGTTGCGTGCATCGTGGCAGCTGCCGGGGAAGTCCGGGACACGCCCGGTATTGTCGCCAACGTCAGATCTTCAATGCGCCGGAGATGCGAGGCCTGCATCACGGCCCGGGGTCGTCATTTCGAACACCTTCTTTGATTTTTGCTGTACTAAGAAAATAAACATGTTTTTATCACCCTGTTCGCGTCCTTCCTTTCTTGTATTTTGTGTCGTCGCTACTGCGCCAGGAAAGCGTTTCCGACCATGCATTGCTATGCGATTTCCGATCGTCTAGGTGTACTCTATCTCTCCTGAAAGTTTGTAACCGCTGTACTGATACAACCTGTATATAACATTTATACGCAACCATATAGACTAAATAACACGGATCATAAACAAAATTACCAGTACAAAAATCTAAATGAAAGAATATAGGTGCATTTAAGAGACAACGAGCACACGGCAGGTGTCAATGCCGCCTGGGAGCACGCCATACACATGTCGGTCAGTCAGTCAGTCAGTAAGCGTCGTCCTCACCTCCCGTGCTACCACCTCCGAGGTCTTTGTCCTCGTCGCCATCAGGTGTACCGGCCAGGAGGCGAGCCACACAGTGAGTCAGCTGATGCTACAGACCTCGCGAGTCGCATCACATACGAGGTGAGCAAGAAGGTGATCACTTACGTGCTTCCTAGGTAGCATGCAATACATTGTGGGACTCATACACATCACACTAGTTTGTGAACAAGGAAGAGTGTCAACAATCATGTCTAGGGTTTCTGCTGTGGAAACTATATTCGTAGTTTTAGCAGTAATTTATGTCCAAGCGGAGAACTAATTAAAATATGCTTTCCAAAAGAAACGAGTTAAAAGGATCGATTTTATCTCGTCCGATGAATAAACAACAGGTTATNCGATTTTATCTCGTCCGATGAATAAACAACAGGTTATCGATATGTGTTAGTGAAATTAATTTACAAATATGAAAATAATTGCCAAGTTATACAATTCATTACAAAATTTTTTTATACATATCCATTACGTACATACACAGGGTATTGTTTATATACATTCGACTTTTCAAACAAATATACGTATAGTTATGAGGCTGTTCACGGTAAAGTGAGCACTTTTGAGGCCTAGTTACGTTTTATTTCAGCCATTTGTTTTCCTTGAAACATATTAGTATATAAATATGGCCATGAAACCAACAAACACAGTGTGCAGATTCCACTGCACTCGGAAGTTAACATCTAAGGTCAAAATAAAATATGTTTATTGCATATTGTTCCAAATGAGTAAGCTTCCAAAAGTGGTCACTTTACCGTGAATAGCCTATAGCACCGCCTTTATGCGTTGCTAGCCAGCATTAAATATGTGGCGTCTCAGTCGCCATCATAATCGACGGCAATTCACTTGACACAAGTTTGGTACAAGTCGAGGTCAACAGGGAAGATCGCCTTCCTGCTTACTACGGGCGCCCGTGTGTACCGGCAGTTAGTGGCAGTGGCAACGTGATACATTCGCATTTGACAGGACCAGGTTCCAGTCAAGCCATTCCGACATCCGATTTACATGCCTTCCCGAAAATATTTCTGGCGAATGCCTATATGAGTCCCTGCTATAAGCCATGGCCGACTCCCTCGATATCCTGCGTGCCTCAGACTTCATACATATGTAATGATCATACTACTGACGAGACGTCGAGAGCTACCTTCACACGAACAAGACTTCCTAATGATATGTGTGTGAATTTTGGACTGTAGCCAACCGTACCTGCTCACGTGGATGAACAAGTACTTCAAATTCAAAAAGTGAGTGCTATATTCCCATTTACGTAACTTAGGGTGGTATTTACCATATTCCTTGCAGACAATTACAAATACAATTATAGTCAATTCACGGCTACATAAAACTTTTCTGAAGCCCTGCTAACCATCTACTTCCAAGATATTCTTCCGCCTCACGAAAGCAAAGATTAACCAAGATGAAAATATTACACCAAAGGGACAACACACCGCGTTCGTGCGCACTCAGTTCAATAATATCTCGAATATGAATTATTTATTTCAAGGTATTACCAATACACCTATTTTATCCCTATTTTGCTCATATTAATTATAAATTAAATATTACAATTGATAGATAAGTGAAGTGACAAGTTTAATTTAACAAAAAATAGAATACTTTAATGTTAACACAAGTATAAAACGCTTGTGTTACATGACATATTTAAGAAACAACCAAGCACGTCATATATGGGGTGATTTTTCAAAGGTTTGATTCAAAAAGTGTGAAGATACGGCGAATAGATTAAGTTCATAGTTGCCAACCCAATCTCTACCCATTTGCTTGGTGTACGCTTTAATATTGCTTGCCTCTCGAGTGCAACACTACACTAATTTCTTTTTTAACCTATGAACCTCTACACGCACAGTCTTAACAGAGGTTAGGCTTGTTCCAGCTACCAGTGTCCTCGAGATGAAACCTCGGCTCTGACTGCGACCGCCAAGCCGGTGTAGTGCGCCACACTCGGCATCACTCCGCGTAGTATCCGACACAAGTAGTGAGCAGGTAACGGAGACGCTTGTCGGAAGCCGCTGCGATACAGGCCGCAGCTGGCCGCGGTGCAGAGCGTGCCAGACGCGAGTGTACCGTGACGTCACAGCTGCCCCCGAGGTGACCTGGTTTAACACGGCAGGCAGTGTGTGATATGTCGACTGTGTGATTCGATTTCCACGGCGCGGCAAGGCATCGAGCGACACACGAGCCCAATGCAGGAGGCCGCGGGAGAAAGGGAGGGTGAGTCGGGTAAGGGTTGAGGGTGCAAAGAGGGAGGGAATGAGGGCATGGTGAGGTGGTGGCAGGGATGTCCCCTGCATGTTTTCGCCGCTGCTAAAATGAAGCGATACGCCTGGTGAGGATCGATACTTTTTTTTCGGTCGGTTTATTGAATGACGAAGAGGCGCCCTAGAAACCACCCGTAGAGACTCGACACACCATTCCTCTCTACTCGTCCCTTCTATGTCCCTCCCCTTTCACACTTTCCCCCTCCAACTGTGGCAGCTGATAACTGCCGGGCTGGGTGTGGAATGTTGCGGCCATTTAGATAACTCTCTCTGCTCTGTTATTGCCGCTCCTAGCCCTGGCTCTTGGCACCTCGCCGAGGGTAAAAAAACTCTGAACCGGTGGTGAATAAAAGGAGGGAGCATTTTAGTGACTCCTTAGCATAGCGCTTCTCTGTTTCATTTCAACGGGAAGCCGAAAAGAAAACCTGATTTCTGTCCTCATGTTTACCATTTGCAACTTTAACTAATCCCACGCGTTGATACGTCGATGCGTTTAGGAACACTGTGCGAAAAAAGACGATGGCAGTGAGTGGGGAGTTAGTCGTGTTTTGGCGGCAACTCGCGTACATTTAGACGTCGTGCAGCGGAAAGCGCAGAGGCTACGCCTGTTTGTTAGGGCACAGGCCACCACCACAACACAGGAGTAACACAGGCGGCGTTCAACAAGGCTGACAGAAGGGAAGTAACCACGCAGTGTTCACGGCGTTTATGGACAAAGCCGCAATTCGAAAGCTATTACAAATAACGATTATTTTTTTAAGGAGCTGGTTAACCTGAAAACATTAAAGGAGTTTGAAAGATAAATTATATTTTCATACTTATATATAAAATTAAATGTCTACTGATCTCAACAGGGTAAACTAATTAATTAATATCGCTATTTCCATTAGGAATACTATTTCCCTGCAGTGAAATTCCTGACGTACTATCTAGTTGAACTTTGGAGACATTACAGAAAACTAGAGCATCTGAACGGTCGTAAGTTTGTTAGGAAGTCTACACTGTCGTTTGAGAGCTGAGGCCATAAAGGCGAGTTTTTATACGATGAGGGTAACGAGGGTAGTTTTACTACTCTGTTCTCTCGCAGGAAGCTCGACAGACTAAGGTCACCAACTACGTGGCATATAGAATGCAGGTGAGTTGGAATTTAACCTACGGGGTTAATACTTGCCACGAATTTTGTACTCTTAATAACGCTGTCTCCACGTACACCTAGACTGTATTTGTCGCGTTAGTTTTCACACTGAAGATACCACTTTAGTGTATGAACAGCATCCCTTTGACGAGTGGAAATGAAGTGGTGTATTGATTCACGGTGACGTTGAGTTTCAGAAGTGGTACTGGAAATATGGAAATGGGCCAAACGTAAGGATAAAGTCAGGTCTTTCGGAAGTGATCTTTCAGTTGCGAAAAATTTGTTGGTCCTGTCAGGCACCAATATGTTTCGTGCAGAGGCATCACGATTTCGGATGTACAAGTGAAGGACAAAATAATATGAACACCCAAACTAAAACGGGCTGTAATTTGCCCTCGAAGTACAAAGACACCGCCCTGGCAGAGGAGGCCACCGCTTAGCAGCTGTGCGGGCGGATATGTCAAACCTCTCAGCCGCGGCCTTGTAAGCGGAACGTACATCAAGAAATTCATATTGTTGTAGGAACCATATTTATGTAGTCACAGCCCATCTATATTGTTAGTACAGGGACAGCAATCAATCGGGTTGGTGTTACATTCGAAATATTGTTAACGGAGATATTAACAGCAACAAAACTGTCTGTTGTGGCCCTCTCTGCGGTTGTACATAGAACTATATATGTATTTCCTAGAACACAGTAACCAGTTCTTGCTACAGAACAGACTGTTCCTTCAGTAGAGCAACTTCAGCAATAATAACAGTACCTGCAACAAACAGGCGTTACACATGTTAAAAAATTGTGTTAATATTTTATGTTATATACATTTATATAAGTGATAAAAATTGAAATATTTCGTGGTTAAAATATATGTGCATAAAATAAAGTATTAAAAATTTATTTGTAAACATAAGTACAAATTTTTTTACATATAAACAGAGTAATTACTGCAATGGTCTTGCTTAATAAACGGTGCGTATGAGAGTTTACAATGTGCGCTTTCTGATGCATACAAAAGGATGTATGCTTGATGTTTTTTTAATACTCTCTTAATAATAGATTTCCTTAAACATTGGAATAAGTGAATTTAACATAATATTCTACGGCATTACAGAATATATGCATTCTTCTTCCATGTGCAACATTAATCTTATTTTCCTATGAATGTTGGTAGTGTGTACTACTATAACGACCTTGAGGATGTAGTACAGTCGGGTGCAATGATCTACTGGTACTGCATGAGTCCATCACGCACACGGATACACGTAGTGAAGGTTGCATTTGTCCTAACCAATGGTGCTTTGCTAATGTTGCAAGAAGTATGAGCTAGTGACGTAGCATTGGACGGCTGTGCCACGCATTTCCAGCGCGACTGTACATGTTTGAGGTGGCCGTCTGTGCGCATCAGCGGACATCCAGCAGCGAGGACCTCTGTTGGGATGTGTCTGTGTGCAGACGTTCACGAGCCAGTGCGTTACTTCCGGTCTCACCGCACACACCGTGCGTTCCTGCAGGACATTTACGATGCTCATTCATTGTTATTATCATCATGCTAGCATATTGCGTGACATAACATTCAATTTAATAAAATAAAATAATAAAAATACGTTAAATAAAATAGAAAATGACTATCTTTAAAATATGAAAACCATAACAACATTGATCAAACAGGTCGACCCTGAGTTCCTGCGTCCACGTAAATACAGAGTGTTCGTAAACTCAGTGCCCAAACCCCAACATAGTTTCTTTGGACCAATACTAAACACAAAGGCCCTATACACATATCTCCGAAAACGTATTTTTATATAAAATAATTGTGTTGATATTTGCGGCGTACAACGTGTGCAGGAGGCGGCGCTATCGTGCGTGTAGGACATGTTGCGTGTGTCAGTCGCGCGTATTCTTCCTATCTAACTTATCCTAAACGCATGTTCGGTGCGATCATGTCTTGTTCTCCATGCGATCTACGCCGCAACTTTCAACACTATTAAATTACATTAATATACGTTTCCGGATATAAGTGCACAGGGCTTTTGCATCACTATTGCTGTAAAGAAAATATATCTGGAGTTTAGGCATTGAGTTCCCGAACAACCTGTATTTTTGTATTCGCGTTAATGAAGTTGTTGTGAGTTCCGGAAATAGATCTAAGAGGACATTGGTAGGCAATATGTTCGAATGTCTATTTTTCAGCACCTCAGTCCCACTCGAGACCTTATTCTAGAGAGGAAAGCCACATCACGCACGCTACTCCGTATTCTGTTTAACGAGAGCCAAGTATTGCAAAGCTGTTTGAAACCGCGGCGATGGCCCCCAAAGTTAAATAAGCAATAATGTTGTGGATTGGTCTGTATTTGTCAGTGAGTCTGCCGTAGATTTAAAGCATTGAAAGTATGCTCGACTGAGTGGTGTTTATGGTGAATTTCGAGTCCTGAACTAGTTAAAATCAGTGAGATCGTAACGACTGACGACAGCCAGGGTTTGAGTTATTCCTTATTGTACTCACGTAGATGGACGATGGCCGTTCGAAGTTGGTGCTCCTGTCGCCCACTGCACGAGGGATGCTGGCCTCTGGCGTGACACGTGGTTGAGGTGGCTCAGCTGAACAACGGGGTCTTGAGAGCTGGCGAGGGTCAACTGAGGTGAGAATGGAGCAGCGCCGGAATGAAAAGGCGGGGGAAACGGGATCGCTCCTAGAAAACCAGCAGGTCGATGGCAACGTCCGCCGCGTTTCTCTTAGGCGGAAATCCAAGTGACTCCACCGGGACTCCACCACGACACACGATATAGACTATTCGTGGTTTCTTCAAACATTTTGAATTAAAAATATGAAAAATTCCCCCATGTATGACACGTTTAACTGTTGCGTTAATAACTCACGTAATGCAAGCTTTTTAAAATTCTTTTATACATCAAAGTATGTTATTTTTTGTTAAATCTAACTTTTAATTTTATTTGATCAATATATTGTAGTCTTTAATTAATAATCAAAATCAATAAAACTAGAGAGAAAACTGGTGTTTTGTTAACGCCTTATAAGAAATAGTTATTATGCAAAATATTATTTAACTGAGTGCGCACGACTGCGGTGCATGGTACCTTTGGTGTAGTTTTGTGTTTGTGTACTTAGTTAAGCTTTGTTTGTATGAGGCGGAGTAATATCCTGGAAGTAGAACTTCAGCAGGGCTTCAGGTAAGTTGGATGTAAACGCGAATGGACTATAGTGTGTAACCGCATATTTCCCCGCGGTGCTACAGTGCCACCAGCCAAGTAACCAGCGCGCTCTTATAGACTCATAAACAACGTGTTCACCGCGGAGCAAAGACAACAGTTGCGAAGTGGTCACTTGAAAATCAGCACTAGATCACTATTCTGCGTTAAGTTGTGATGGCGTGGGCAAGTCTTAATTCTGCAGCCTGCCTGAACGCGCTATCCCACACGTAAATGTTGTTTCCAGTCCACCGAACTGAGGATTTCAGCGATCAGGACGTGCGATTGCCCCAACCTTGTGTTGGCAGAAAGCTCCCCTGCCGGACGATGAAGGAGGGCGGGTTGGCGCGATGACACGCGGGTGTAGGCTAGCATGGCGGCTGGAAGGGCGACTGTTCTCGCCTCGACATCGACCAGCTTAGATGCTGCAGAGGTCCAGAAGTATGTCAACGGGCCACCCACCGTAGTTGGCCTACATAATCAACCTTCTGCAACGTGAAAAGTGGCGAATATCGATCCAATAATGAACATTGAATGTAGCTTCACAATTATATAAATTTATCTCATATTTAATTAGCTCCTCTGAATTGTCATAATATACTGTAAAGTATGTTGGACTCAGAATATTGGAATAATAACGCAATTAAAAAATAAATTTAGCTTTTACTCTAATTATAGAGTAGCTCTGAACCCTACGTTGCAAATCCCCTGAATATATACAAATATTATAATAAACTCCTTTTAAAAATTACAATTTTCTTAAATTATTAACAGTGACCTGAAGCTACTGTATGCAGAGAACAGAAGGTAAATAAGTGCAGTTTTTTCAGCTGTAATGGGCTTGAACAGTGCACAAGGCAACATTTATTGTGTAATGTAAATATGAACACTCCCTTAATATTCCACATACAATCACCCCTGGTAATCAGGAAAGAGTGCAGTAATTACCCCGACAAAATACTCGTATCCTTCAAATTTTCTGAGCACATTTTGTATATCAGATTCTTCGTGATAACCCACCCCACGACTTAGCACTTTTATTTCTAAAGTTTAATAAATATATAGTATTAAACAGTAATCACAGTATTATGAGATCCAGCAACTAATATTATCATGCTTGTTCGTTGCCTAGTTGTGCGGGAGTGCTAAGAAGAACAAACGAATCAAATAACTCACCGCATCTTCTCACGGGACTTGAAACTCGTGTGATCTTTTCGAGACAATGCACTTACAGGAAGCTTTAAACGATAGTCTTTCATCTTATTTGTAGTAGTAAGAATAAATGGGTACTGTACGTCCCTACAATAACGCTAATTGCATGCAAAAACATTTATATAAAGAAATATTCGCGAAAACAACATTGTCAAGAAGTTTTTTCACTCGACAAATTACACTCAAGGGCGTTATAAATAAACGGACTGAAATTTCGCTATAAGCAACGTTTCTTAAAAACTATTTATAAGCATATTTCAACAAAAATGCAAAAACACTAAGTTAAAAAAGTGAATTTTGCTGAATATGTCCTCATTGTTGGTAGCCTAAAGAAGTGGCCACTTTAAAGAACTATTCGTGTGATAGCCGCGTGGAAAATTACTGTTCGGCTTTAAACGGCGCGAAAATTTAATGAATCATCTCTTGTTCAGTGTTAACAGATAATTTAAATGGAATGATTCTGAAGTCGACTACTGTGTTGCCTAGCCCTTAATTATTATTGAATGATAACAGAACTTTTCGTATTCGTCTTCCTCCTCCTGCTAATCTTGCCAAAAGGACTGACAAAACGACTAGATACTTGTTAGTTTTCCGAACTTCTGATATTTAAATGTATTATAGCTACGTATAGCCAAAATGTAAATTATTATTGGGATGCACGCATTCTCGAGAACTAAGTGTTAGGAGATATAACACCGTAACTTTACATTTGAAAGAATTGACTGTGATCGTGATGAACTTGGTCAATCTGTCACTTTGTTTCTTATCAAATAGTTGCTGGGTTTCTTTTAGATACGTTCAGTACACACTTTTTTAAACTTGTGACAACATGGTAGCGTACTTAAAATAAAAATTATAATTATTATTTGAATTAATGCCAGTGACTTTAATAATACATACACTGAAGAGCCAAAAAATAACTGGCACACCTGCCTAATATCGTGTAGCCCCCCCCCCCTCCTGAGCACACAGAAGTGCAGCAAAACGACGTGGCATGGACTCAACTGATGTCTGAAGGTATGCAGGATGTAATTCACACCATGAATCCTGCAGAGTACTCCACAAATCCATAGGAGTGCGAGGCGGTGGAGATCTCTTCCGAACAGCACTTTGCAAGGCATCCCAGATATGCTCAATAATGTTCATGTCTGGTGATTTAGGTGGCCAATGGTAGTGTCTAAAGTCAGAAGAGTGTTCCTGGAGCCACTCGGTAGCAACTCTCAACGCGTGGGTGTCGCATTGTCCTGCTGGAATTGTCCATGTCCGTCGGAATGCACAATGGACATGAATGGGTGCAGGTGATCGGGCAGGATGCTTACGTATCTGTCACCTGTCAGAGTTGTATTTACGCCATCTGCACACACCCCATAACATGACAGAGCCTCCACCAGCTTGAACAGTCCTCTGTAGACGTTTAGGGTCCATAGATTCATGAGGATGTCTCTATACCCGTACACGTCCATCCGCCCGATACAATTGGAAACGATACTCGTCAGACCAGGCAACGTGTTTCCAGTCATCAATAGACCAATAGCGGTGTTGGCTAGCCCAGGCGAGGCGTAAAGCTCCGTCATGCAATCAACAACGGTACACGGGTGGGCCTTCGACTCCGAAAGCCCAAATCAATGATGGTCAGTTGAATAGTTCGCACGCTGGCACTTGTTGATGCCCCAGCATGGAAATCTGTGCCAATTTTAGAAAGGGTAGCACGTCTGTCACGTTTAATGATTCTCGTCAGTCGTCGTTTGTCCCGTTCTTTCACAATATTTTTCCGGCCACAGCGATGTCGAAGATTTGATGTTTTACCGGATTCCCGATATTCACGTTACACTCATGAAATGTACATACGCGAAAATCCAAATTGTATCGCTACCTCGGATATTATATGTCCCATATCTCGTGCGCCGACTATAACACAACGTTCAAACTCACTTAAATCTCTATAGCCTGCCGTTGTAGCAGCAGCAACCAATCTAGCAACTTTGTCAGATGCTTGTTGTTTTATATAGGCGCTTCTGACCGCATCGCGTTACTCTGATTGGTTCCANATGTCGAAGATTTGATGTTTTACCGGATTCCCGATATTCACGTTACACTCATGAAATGTACATACGCGAAAATCCTAATTGTATCGCTACCTCGGATATTATATGTCCCATATCTCGTGCGCCGACTATAACACAACGTTCAAACTCACTTAAATCTCTATAGCCTGCCGTTGTAGCAGCAGCAACCGATCTAGCAACTTTGTCAGATGCTTGTTGTTTTATATAGGCGCTTCTGACCGCATCGCGTTACTCTGATTGGTTCCATATATCTTATTTGCATACGCATGCCTATGCCAGTTTTTTTTGGCTCACCAGTGTATAAAGTAATTAAATTACCTTTACGATGCCTAGAACGTCCCCACGATGGGAAATCATTTATATATTCGAAGAAAATTAAACTCACCAATTTTAACACTGAAAACTTATAATATACCAAGCGGGTATATTGGTTTCTAATATTTGCCCTACACCTGTAGGTGATAATACCCACATGTATGTTTGAATGAATATTAAAACTGCATTGGCGACGAAGGAGTTTATTTTTTCATAATTTTGTAATTTTTGCCCTTACTGCAAATACAAATCTCATTACAAAGTATGTAATTTAATTTGTACATGAAACTGTGTCGTGCGGTTATTCCGTGAACGAAATCCGCCAATGCGAACAATGCCCAAAATGTGAAATAAATGTCCACTTGTCGCTGAGAGGGTGTGGAAGTGGTGAGCGCGGAGAAACGACGGAAAACAGGTGAAAGACGCGAAGGGGGGAGGGGCATCTCATCCCCTCCACCGATAAAAAAAATCAATAGCAACTGCCCATTCGAGCAGCGACGCCTCTTCGAGTAGAATACCACGTGCTGGGATGGCGAGAGTATATAAGGTAGAGCGATGTTAGTCTTCTGTGCATGTTCGCAATTAGACTCGCCCAGCGCTAATACGTTTGTCAGAGTCACGTGGTCTGAAGTGACCAACGTGTAGGTTTACATTTAAATTTTCATCATTTTCAGCCTTGTCTACTAATGAAGTACCTCTAGTTGCTTTAAAGTTAGATTTTAGGAAGTAAACAAACATTTCAACTCACCTCATTTATATAAACAGTGTACTAACCTAAAAACATATATACATGTGGTTTTCGATAGTGGTGTTGGCAGAAAAGTTGGTTTCTGATAGTGGTATTGGGAGAAAATCAGTCCAGTGTTGGAACACAGAGGGAAGCTAACGTGCAGCTCGCATGCGCACTTGCGTACGGAGTACCGTGAGTTCATCAACACCAACTGCCTCTTATGTAGATCCACTAAGGCTCTTTAAATGCCTAAAAAAAAGTCTGTATTTTTAAGATATTTTGCAATTTTGCGATACAGTATTAGCAACTGTTTGATAAAAATGCCAAATCAAACTATTGCGTTTTTGTAAAGCAAATTTATGAGCATTTTAACCTTATCATTTGTGGCAATTAAATTTCAAAAATTTATACGAGCACAATGTTTGGTTTTAGCTGAAGTTTTTTCGAATATTTAGGAACGCAACGAAGGAATTTCTTTGAAGTATGTAATTTTGTGTGCCTGCAATTAGGGTGTAATGTACGGCTATTTAGATTTCAATTTTATTGTTAAATTTAAAATAAAATGATGGTTGAACCACTGGAAGAGATTCCATTATATCTTCATCTTATTATAATAGTATTGACGCTATACCCCACCTGTGGCATACAGGGTGGTTCATAGGGTCGGAGTTAATTCCTCCAGGCACAGACTATAAGGTGCCTTGAAGTTTGAGGGTATATCAATAAGGTAGTTTTTTGGTGTTTCACTTTACTGGATGGATATATTGTCTCGAGTTTAAACATACAGAAACACTTCCGAGGTGTGGTACTCTATTTTGGCAAACTTGTATTGACTGTGGGGGACATCGTGGTGGAGGGGGGGCTTCTTTGGACGGCGACTTGATACTTAACTCTGCTGGTGGTGCTGGTATGTTGTCGGCTATGGATGAGATCCGGCGATGTGGGCAGCCTTGGAAAAGGCCCGCGTTTGATGCCGTCTCCCCTGGACTGCTGCTCTGGGTTCCTTCTGACGTCCTCTCGCGATTTCCCGACGCAACTGCTTCTCTCGGCGAGGTGATAATGAACCCTATTCCTCTTCTCATGTAAATTGGCTTATATGCTCTCTAGTCTCCCTCCCTAAGTGTCGGCATGTGTCTCTCTTGTAGTGAAAAGGGGGGGGGAGGTGGTTGCCTGCAGTACAAAGCTCTTCTACCACATGACATGGTTCGTGAAGGTTCGGGGGGGGGAGTGGTGATATTGCCTCTTGAATTTACCATGCCAGCTTATTCTTCCGCGGTTTGGCGATAAGGGTGGTAGGGGTGAGGAGTATTCGAGGCCTCACTTTCAATTGGTCAGCCATTTTCTCAGGCGTGAAGCTAGAGGTGCTCTTGCTTGGCTCTGCCATTTCTCCCGCTTTCCTACGTATTTACATAGTGCCTTCCGGGTGCTTCGGTGATATGCCAGCTCTTACTCGGCACAACCTTGACACATGTAACTGCGATCCGTTCTGGCTGTTCACGTGCCTCGTGACACATGTCAACTGGTAGGCGCTCGCAAAGGGGGTCAGCGAGGCTTTTACTCCCAATATGTGTCACACATCAGCATTAAGAATTAATTTGAACTGTAACCAAGCACGATAATTATACACAATTTTTAAATTTGTATGTCAATAAATTGAAATTAGCAATTCCTGTATTTCACGTCATTGATTTTTGTAAAAATCAATTTTCCATGGATTTGATAATTTTATAAATGTACTATTTTTTGTAGTAATACATAATTATATAACATCCTAAAAATATCGAAAAATTATTTTTGGCACTTGAAATCCATTAAATAATTCTCCACATCATTTTAAGGCAAATGTTAGTTCAAATGCTGATTTTTCGCAGTTACAATTCCTCGTATGTTAATCAAAGTTCCTGCTTTGGCCATTCAGATCACAAAACCATATAGACAGCATAAGCAAGGTATATTCCAAGGTTTAAGTTACCTACCCTCTTGAATGCCTTGGTTATTATCATTTCAATCCTTACTTCATCTTTCCGTAAAATGTCACAGCTCCTTTGGAACTGTGGATATACATCTTAGTTTGTGTCACGTAGCACAGCTATATCGCTGCCAAGAATGGCATTTTATTGTTGGTGCACATCTTCCCAGAAGGTTGATAAAGAAAAGGAGCGTAAGTCAATTTCCACCAGATTAAAAATTATTCTTTTTCGGATTTCACAGATGGAATAATTTCTGTAAATATCTGGCAGCAATACTGTATATATTAAAGACTGTTACTGTTTCAATATTCAGGAACTTACTCACTTCTCTCACGTCAGTGAAGTCACTGCTGAAAAAACATCATTTAAATAACTGATAGTGGCCGCAATATTATCCTGCTAGTACGATGAACAATATTGTTAGGTCGTTATATAATATTAAAGGTTCCTTTATATATGTAATATATTGGGAACTAAAGTGGAATTAAATATTTAAGAATTGCATTTATACTCCAAAATAAAATATATATTAATCTATATATTATAAATAATTATTTTAATCAGAATTTGGAGATTTCTTTATTTTATTTTATTTTACTATTCATGGTGAAATGGGTAACTATGTGATGCTCAAAATAAAAAACAAAAAAAAAAGAGAGTGTTGGGAAATAATATATAATCATATTAAGATGTTGCTAATTATAGAATGTATACTAATGTTGAGCAAACTGGAGGTAACGATGGTGTTGTATGTATCAGTTCGTCGTTCCTCAGCGATGAAAGGGCGCAGAAGTATCTTGCAGAGAAACTCTAGTGTTGCACTCCAACTACACTGAAGAGCCAAAAAAACTGGCATAGGCATAAGTATGCAAATAACAGAGGTATGGAACCAATCAGAGTAACGCGATGCGGTCGGCAGCTAGATCGGTTACTGCTGCTACAATGGCAGGTTATCAAGATTTAAGTGAGTTTGAACGTGGTGTTATAGTCGGCGCACGAGAGAAGGGACATAGCATCTCCGAGGTAGAGATCATATGTGGATGTTCGCGTACGATCATTTCACGAGTGTACCGTGAATATCGGGAAACCGGTAAAACATCGCATCTTCGACATCGCTGCGGCCGGAAAAAGATCGTGAAAGAACGGGACAAACGACGACTGACGAGAATCATTAAACGTGACAGACGTGCAACCCTGATTTAACTTAGTGTAGGTTGGATTTGTGGACTGCCCTGCAGGATACATTGTGTGCATTGCCTCCTGCATATCTTCAGACATCAGTTGAGTTCATGCCACGTCGTCTTGCGGCACTTCTGCCGGCTCGTGGGGAGGGGGGCTACACGATATTAGGCAGGAGTACCAGTTTTTTTGGCTGTTCAGTGTACATAACAATGAAGTGGGGACTTATTATGGGCTGGCTCATTCTCCATTGCAGGCGCACAGCCAAGACCGACAGTTGCGTTGCAATGCGACAGCACCGCACTTAGCCACGTGATGGCAGATCGACAACAGCAATGTCACAGGACACTGTGTGGGCTGTACACACGCCAGCTCATCTAGGCTGGAGTCAGCTCTGCAGAAATGTTACACTGAGACTTCACGCTGACGCTGGCTGGTATGCGATCATAACAGTTTCAGCCAGAACTGTGATAGTGTGACTAGCTCGGCGAGCTTGTTCAAGATAATTGTCGGAAAGAAGCAATTAACAAAATTATAAAAACTTTTTCTCAAATTATTATTTTGTTGTATAATATTTAAAAATCCAGCAAATGATTTGTTATCTACCTATGCGTTTGTCAAAAATCTATCGAAACATCATATTATGTAATCCCAGCTTTCTGTCCGCGTCTTAACACGTGTCTACTACACCAAGCAGCTACTAATTTCGTTTACCGAAGGATATCTTTGTAGACCATATTCGCAGTTCTGCCTTCAGGTGCAAAGATTACCTGTTGCTAGGCGAGTTTACTCCAAAGCAGGTCACGTATAGCTGCCGAAATGAGAAACAGTCCTGCCTCAAATCTCTCCCTGCTACCTGGGACGTAACTACAGTCGCAGCAAAACAGACGTAGAGTGGGAATTGCAGTCTGTTAATTTCGGAAGGCTACTCGGATGGACTTAGTAATATGCGCGTTATGCAAACATTCTCCCCGAGCGTGTACAATGGACATGTTAACTAGATTACATTATTTTGCAAGGCCTTCACGTGGAGCTTGGTGCTATTGCAGCGTTTTGGCATGTTAAGTGTTTCGCAGTGACATTACTGGAGACCCGACCTTGAGGAGAAACTTGTTTGGTGGTATGCCAGTAGGGTAGGTGCTGTTAATGAACTTCACAGAGAAATGGTCTGCATTATCCAATTGTATTACTGTGTCCACAGCTTTGTACTCCATTTTTACTTCTTCGAGAAACTATTGAAAACAAGGTAATAATTTACCATATTGTTAACGTTGTTCAATACTCGTAAAATTTGTATAACAATATTTTCGACTGCTCATTAATTCACTTTAAAACTATAGATTAAATATAAGATAAAATAATTTTTAAATTCTGAGTTTTTCTTACAATAGCAAAACTAAATACTGTAGGAACAGACATAAATTCCGAACTTCCGTCAAGTTATTACGACGTAGTGCAGAATCATTTAAAAATTGTGAAAATATTTTCACCGTTTCTCAATCCAGATAAAGAGTAGCAACATTTGGCGACCATATTTCAAGGCATTTGTCTAATGTAAACATGTAATAAAAATAAATATTTAGTAACTTCATCGAAAAGCAAGTAATTATACGTTAAATGTAAACTTCAACATTGTGGTTGAACCCGAGACTTAAGTGAGTGACCTGAGCCTCAAAATTTGTAAGCCTAAAACAAAAGATTTGATGAGTTAACTCATAAATTTTCGAACTCTGGAGCGCTTTGCGTTTCTTTGTACTATTTATACACGGGAGTCTTCAAACTCTAAAATCTTTTGTTTCCCCCACTCCGCTGGCAAGTCAGTTACCGGAGCTACGGCCCAGTAGATAACTCTTTCCGACTGTGATGTGTGAAATTTACACGGAGGGAATTACTGGCGGGATGAGAAGCCGCTGCAATGAAATAAACAACCGCAACAAAGTGGATACAAAACAGACAGCCAGTCCCGTGTTCGTGCTCTCGCCCCTCATCAATGAATCTCCAATGTACGGTAGCCACTCCTGTGGGCCTCTGAAACTCGGAAGCAGGGGGGGGNTACTTGCACCCCTCGACCCCACCTATTCCTGACACTCATTTCATTTCGCCCCATCCGGACGAGTCGCTTTCGATTAAAAAAAATTCCTGCGTCGGTCAGCGTTCAGATTAATTATGCATCCTCGAGGCAATTGCGATGTCGGGGAGGCTACCTTGCGAAACTCGCGGGCGCACACCAGAGCTACCAACCCACCTACGGCGCATCATTGCCATCACCAGTAAAACCGGAATTCCCTCGCTTTAATTGCTTTTTAAGCGTCCACTCCCCGACCACGTTATCTAATCGGAAAGGCGAACAGTGGAGGGCACCCTCTGTGAGGGGCATGGTTCGGATTGCGAATATTTCGGCCATTATGTCCATGACAACAGAATTCTATTATCTATTTATCCAGGACTTTCTCAAAGGTGCCAATTTATAGTCAGTTGTTTCAAGAAACACGTCACACAAATGTTAAAAACTATATCAGTTAGTTCATTGCAAATGAAGGTCAGAAACATATGGGGTCAGACACTATTTTTGGATTTAAATTGTGTGACTGGGAAGCAAATAATTAAAATAAAAAAAAATTAAGATTTATACAAAAGAAGCTGTGTTCAAACAAATGATCGCCTCGATGGAAGTGTGGACTGTCTACCAGTAGACGTCCGGCTTCTCTTTATAACCTCGCGATTTTCAGTATTTAAAAATAAGTTAAAACGCAATTAAAGGCGCCAGAGGCTTCCCAATAAATAAAATAAAGTGACCTTTCATCGTGCTGGGACACAAAATTCATGCAAGATATAACCTTCTCAGGCACATATAGGTAAACCGTTTTAGGCCCTACCACGAAAATATTTTTTGTTCTGGATGTATTTTATCCGCATAATGATGTGACATATATAGGGATCAAAGGAATATGTTTGATTTTATTGGCAGAAATTGTTTAATGGTCTTAGGAATGTTGTTTCAGCAACTAATGCTACTTCCTACATGCACACTGGCGCTATTTTCAGTTTTCTAAAGTACAGAACATTAGATGCCATTAATTTGAAATGTCCAATGTAAAGGCCACCAAACCGTTAGGTGCCATATGTGGTGTTATCAGAAACAAGCTATTCCAGTATGGCTTTCATACAATTTTATGTTCGCTTCACTTGTGTTACTAATCCTTCAGTAATTGATAGTCACTTTGTGGTGAAAAATTATCACCAGTGTGACCTAATTATATGTTACCGTCTCAAACAGGCAAGTACAGCCACGGATATATTACTTCTGTTCCAGAGAGTAAAAATTGTTGATGTTTAATATCATAGGGTATTTTAACTCGAAATAATAGGGCCTCTACGTATTTGTCTGGTTGGTCTGAGATTTTATTAATGCACCATTACACGGTTACTGATAATCTGAGCTGTGGCTTGTTTTATTTATTTTATGTTACGGTTTTCTCATTAAAATTGTTAATTTTGTGGTATACTGAAAGTAATTGTTTTAAAGGCTCATTTTAAAGAACATTGTGTATTGACTAAAGGCAAGGTCACCAACGTGCCCCACACATTCTCTTATATACACCAACATTTGCCTTGTAAAACATGTGCGCCGACTGTACTTAGGGTCCGGTATCACGTCACTATAGCCCATTCACGGTTACTTCCAACATTCACAAAGCCCTGCTAAAGTTCTATTTCCAGTATATTCTTCCGCCTCATACACTCAAAGCTTAGAAAATTACACCACCCTCACCGCATTCGTGCCCACTCAGTGTAATTTCGTTTTACATAAGAACTATTTCTTACTAGGCATTACCAACGCACCTACGCTCTCTGTCTTTATTCGTATTAGGAGACAACCAAACACGTCTTACATTCGGTGTTTTTTTCAAATGTTTTATTCAAAAAGTGTGAAGAAATCGCGAATAGACTAGTATATGCGCAATGAAACACTCGTATTTCCTCGCCATATCGAGTTTTCCGGGACCGCTCCAGGCATATACCGACATGATTCCTTAATGAATAAATCACGGCTGATTAACTTATCCTTTCTTGAATATCCGCACGAACGATTCCGTATCTAATGACTCTGCGATCTACGAGACGTTTAACAGTAACTTGTGCCGAAACACAATTAATATACATACAAAATTCAGTTGTGATGCATATATTTTACCAATAAAATATACATAAAAAACAAAACAGCACCCTTCATTTAGGAACATAGCAACTTGGCATTTAATAAGCAGTGTTGACAAATATAATATATTTATTTTCAGATCCACACAAACATTAAAACTTGACATGAATATAATAAATTACTCTGTTGCTTACAAATTAATTTCAAAAGAATTATAATTTGCAGAATACAATTAAAGCAATATATATGACTAAACAAACAATAAGAGCAATTAAAAAAGGACAGCTTTATGAGTCCAGTAAAGCCTCTTTTTTATAAACTCAAGACGTAAAAATATTCATTAAAAAATACTATATAAATTTGAAGTTCCTGAGGAGGCAGTCAAATGACCCGTCAGAGCTCCTACCGAATAAAATATCAATCAACGAACACAATTAACAAAGATTGACTACGCATAACGCGAGATTCGGGGCCATGAAGCATTTTAAAAATAAATTTATTCTTGGGCAGCAAACAAGACTAAACACAGCGCGTTAAAACAGGATAAACACAGCAACACTGGATGTTAGTTAAAGCCAAGACCAAATTTAGACTGGCGACCGAGACAACAATTTTGAAAAAACGCTAACCCTACTGCATACTCAAGACAACACATGTACGCCACACAAGACATTAAAACAATTAAAAAGTTCAGTTAACACACAAACTCATGGTCTACGACAAACCGTTTTGAACAACTCATTCGCTCAGTGGCTCAGGCGACGAAACTAAATACAAAATGCCTCATCACGGCAATAAGTCCGCTGTATGACAAATTGGAAATCTATTTCGTCGTAGCAGATCTTCAGGAACACGCTCATGAGACGACAGGGTGTAGAATGGGAACGCGAGCCGTGCATTAACCTAAATAAACTGGCCTGATAAAAAAAATTATAATGCACGAGAGGAGAAGAAATCAAGAGGGGGCAGAGGTGGGAAGGGAGGGGATCCGAGCCGAGCATAGAGCATACCACCGCGCAGAGTTGGAGCCGACGAAGACGACCGACGCGACGAGCACTAGCGTCGCATACTTAAAAAAAACTTCCCCTCCATACGGCCTGCCCCAGCGGTCTGGTGTCAAGATTGCTTTAAAGACTGCAGAATAAATGTTCCGTCCTGGTGTGCACTTAATGTCTCTTACCGTGGTCATCTATGAATTTAAAAACAAATAAAAATTATAAATCCCTCAAAACAGTTTCTACTCGATAAAAATAACCATGACACTGGATTAAGTTTCCTGATATAATTATACATATAGAATATATATACACACACAAACATGTATACAGGTTAGTCCTGAACTACATATACAAACGCTGTGAAGTTATGCCCTTATGAAAAATGGGATCGAGAACATTATGCAAACAATGTCGTACAGTAACTCGTAAGAAGGTAGCCACCCTTGAAAATCGATATTTCAAACGGATCTACCCGGAAATAATAAAACCTACTTGAGATTAAAGAGCCATTCTGTGAATAATGTTTTCTTAAACCAAGACATGAAACGTGCGAATAGTTGTAGCGTACTATCATCCCCTACATCGAGACACTAAAGGTTGGTAGGTTATAACCATACCAATGTGTGTGTAACCCTAGGGTATTTTGTAAAGAAGTCATAAACATACGTTACTGCACGGAAACATGTTACCTTGATGTAACACTCTCAGGCGAACAGTGTTCGAGACAACGGACAATGTTTGTAAGGGTGCACTTGGTTGCCTGCCAGGTATGCAAACCGCGGTGAAACTCAGGTAGTACGATCACGGCGTGTGTGTGAATGCAGGTAATGGTGACAGGACAACATGTTCGTACAGTACAGGCTCTGCGGGTAGTTGTAATTCAAAGAGGAAGACCAACTGTTAGAGAACGTGCTTTGCGAATTATCCGTGTGTGNCCAACTGTTAGAGAACGTGCTTTGCGAATTATCCGTGTGTGTGTTTTAAAGTAACTGTTCAAAGTTGCGGCCACCAGCTTCGATATACAAACGACAGCGACGCACACTCGAGTGTCTGACGCGGGCAAATATGTGTGAGTTGGTGCGAATGATAGTACAGGCATAAATAATCCGGGCGCGAAGTTCAGCTACCGTGTTGACCAGGGTCTCGTATACTAATGTCTTCAAATTACCCCACAGAAAGAAACCAGGTGGCGTCATGTCTGGGGAGCGTGGTGGCCACCTCCCTGGTCCATCTCTGCCTATGCAACGCTCACCGAATGTGGTGGCATGGTTGTGTTGAGCTTCAAAATTGAAGTGTGCAGTGGCTCCGTCGCGCTGGTACTGCATACAATGGAGTGTGTGTATATCCACGTCCTCCAACAGAACAGGCAGTATGTCATCTATAAACTCTCGATAAAGGTGATCAGTCAAACGTGGCGGCAAGAAGAACGGTCCAATGAGGTTGTCGCCGCCAATGCCAGCCCAGACGTTAACAGCAAATGTCACCTGATAGCGGTGCTCAACTATTGCATGTGGGTTTACGTCGTTCCAAACATGACTGTTTCGACTGTTGAGAATGCCATCGCGCGTGAAATCAGCCTCGTCTGTCCCCAGAATGTAGCAAGAAAGCCAGGTTTGTCTGCGCAGTGATGCAGAAACAAGCGAGCGAAATCGACACGTGGCTGGAAAAGCTGGGTGTAAAGGTTGCACCTTTTCACGATGACACGGATGTAGCTGTTCGTGCAGAAACCTCAACACACTTTGGTGGCTCGCATGCATTGTGCGAGTGATTCCAAGTGTGCTGCTTGATGGCGAATCAGCGATGCGTCTCAACACTTTCTCCTCAAACCTGGCTATCCGGACGTTGCGAATGACGCCTGTGTCATACCTGTTCACTGTAAATGTTCCGGTCACGCGCAACAGTCAGTCCACAGATGTGAAGATCCGATTACCTGTATGACGTATGTTTGGGAGGTCTGTTCATAGAGACGTTGTGCTGCTCTTGCGTTACCAACCGCGGCACCACAAACGAGATGCATATCCGCCATTTCTGCGCATGTGTACGGTCTCTCCATGTTGCGAACCGACAGTGCAAAGCCACACTGTCACACGCTAGCGGTGCTGACTCACAGCTTCGCGCGCAACTGTCTCTCCATGTTGCAAACCCACAGTGCACAGTCACACTGTCACACACTAGCGGTGCTAACCCACAGCTTCGCGCGCAACTGTCTCTCCATGTTGCGAACCGACAGTGCAAAGCCACACTGTCACACGCTAGCGATGCTAACTCACAGCTTCGCGCGCAACTGTCTCTCCATGTTGCGAACCGACAGTGCACAGTCACCCTGTCACACACTAGCGATGCTAACTCACAGCTGCGCGCGCAACTGTCTCTCCATGTTGCGAACCGACAGTGCAAAGCCACACTGTCACACGCTAGCGGTGCTGACTCACAGCTTCGCGCGCAACTGTCTCTCCATGTTGCAAACCCACAGTGCACAGTCACCCTGTCACACACTAGCGATGCTAACCCACAGCTTCGCGCGCAACTGTCTCTCCATGTTGCGAACCGACAGTGCAAAGCCACACTGTCACACGCTGGCGGTGCTAACTCACAGCTTCGCGCGCAACTGTCTCTCCATGTTGCGAACCAACAGTGCACAGTCACCCTGTCACACACTAGCGATGCTAACTCACAGCTGCGCGCGCAACTGTCTCTCCATGTTGCGAACCGACAGTGCAAAGCCACACTGTCACACGCTAGCGGTGCTAACTCACAGCTTCGCGCGCAACTGTCTCTCCATGTTGCGAACCGACAGTGCAAAGCCACACTGTCACACGCTAGCGGTGCTAACTCACAGCTTCGCGCGCAACTGTCTCTCCATGTTGCGAACCGACAGTGCAAAGCCACACTGTCACACGCTAGCGGTGCTAACTCACAGCTTCGCGCGCAACTGTCTCTCCATGTTGCGAACCAACAGTGCACAGTCACCCTGTCACACGCTAGCGATGCTAACTCACAGCTTCGCGCGCAACTGTCTCTCCATGTTGCGAACCAACAGTGCACAGTCACCCTGTCACACACTAGCGATGCTAACTCACAGCTGCGCGCGCAACTGTCTCTCCATGTTGCGAACCGACAGTGCAAAGCCACACTGTCACACGCTAGCGGTGCTAACTCACAGCTTCGCGCGCAACTGTCTCTCCATGTTGCGAACCGACAGTGCAAAGCCACACTGTCACACGCTAGCGATGCTAACTCACAGCTTCGCGCGCAACTGTCTCTCCATGTTGCGAACCGACAGTGCAAAGCCACACTGTCACACGCTAGCGATGCTAACTCACAGCTTCGCGCGCAACTGTCTCTCCATGTTGCGAACCGACAGTGCAAAGCCACACTGTCACACGCTAGCGATGCTAACTCACAGCTTCGCGCGCAACTGTCTCTCCATGTTGCGAACCAACAGTGCACAGTCACCCTGTCACACGCTAGCGATGCTAACTCACAGCTTCGCGCGCAACTGTCTCTCCATGTTGCGAACCGACAGTGCAAAGCCACACTGTCACACGCTAGCGATGCTAACTCACAGCTTCGCGCGCAACTGTCTCTCCATGTTGCGAACCGACAGTGCAAAGCCACACTGGCACACGCTAGCGATGCTAACTCACAGCTTCGCGCGCAACTGTCTCTCCATGTTGCGAACCGACAGTGCAAAGCCACACTGTCACACGCTAGCGATGCTAACTCACAGCTTCGCGCGCAACTGTCTCTCCATGTTGCGAACCGACAGTGCAAAGCCACACTGTCACACGCTAGCGATGCTAACTCACAGCTTCGCGCGCAACTGTCTCTCCATGTTGCGAACCGACAGTGCAAAGCCACACTGTCACACGCTAGCGATGCTAACTCACAGCTTCGCGCGCAACTGTCTCTCCATGTTGCGAACCGACAGTGCAAAGCCACACTGTCACACGCTAGCGATGCTAACTCACAGCTTCGCGCGCAACTGTCTCTCCATGTTGCGAACCGACAGTGCAAAGCCACACTGTCACACGCTAGCGATGCTAACTCACAGCTTCGCGCGCAACTGTCTCTCCATGTTGCGAACCGACAGTGCAAAGCCACACTGTCACACGCTAGCGATGCTAACTCACAGCTTCGCGCGCAACTGTCTCTCCATGTTGCGAACCGACAGTGCAAAGCCACACTGTCACACGCTAGCGATGCTAACTCACAGCTTCGCGCGCAACTGTCTCTCCATGTTGCGAACCGACAGTGCAAAGCCACACTGTCACACGCTAGCGATGCTAACTCACAGCTTCGCGCGCAACTGTCTCTCCATGTTGCGAACCGACAGTGCAAAGCCACACTGTCACACGCTAGCGATGCTAACTCACAGCTTCGCGCGCAACTGTCTCTCCATGTTGCGAACCGACAGTGCAAAGCCACACTGTCACACGCTAGCGATGCTAACTCACAGCTTCGCGCGCAACTGTCTCTCCATGTTGCGAACCGACAGTGCAAAGCCACACTGTCACACGCTAGCGATGCTAACTCACAGCTTCGCGCGCAACTGTCTCTCCATGTTGCGAACCGACAGTGCAAAGCCACACTGTCACACGCTAGCGATGCTAACTCACAGCTTCGCGCGCAACTGTCTCTCCATGTTGCGAACCGACAGTGCAAAGCCACACTGTCACACGCTAGCGATGCTAACTCACAGCTTCGCGCGCAACTGTCTCTCCATGTTGCGAACCGACAGTGCAAAGCCACACTGTCACACGCTAGCGATGCTAACTCACAGCTTCGCGCGCAACTGTCTCTCCATGTTGCGAACCGACAGTGCAAAGCCACACTGGCACACACTAGCGATGCTAACTCACAGCTTCGCGCGCAACTGTCTCTCCATGTTGCGAACCGACAGTGCAAAGCCACACTGTCACACGCTAGCGATGCTAACTCACAGCTTCGCGCGCAACTGTCTCTCCATGTTGCGAACCGACAGTGCAAAGCCACACTGGCACACACTAGCGATGCTAACTCACAGCTTCGCGCGCAACTGTCTCTCCATGTTGCGAACCGACAGTGCAAAGCCACACTGTCACACGCTAGCGGTGCTGACTCACAGCTTCGCGCGCAACTGTCTCTCCATGTTGCGAACCGACAGTGCAAAGCCACACTGTCACACGCTAGCGATGCTAACTCACAGCTTCGCGCGCAACTGTCTCTCCATGTTGCGAACCGACAGTGCAAAGCCACACTGGCACACACTAGCGATGCTAACTCACAGCTTCGCGCGCAACTGTCTCTCCATGTTGCGAACCAACAGTGCACAGTCACCCTGTCACACACTAGCGATGCTAACTCACAGCTGCGCGCGCAACTGTCTCTCCATGTTGCGAACCGACAGTGCAAAGCCACACTGTCACACGCTAGCGATGCTAACTCACAGCTTCGCGCGCAACTGTCTCTCCATGTTGCGAACCAACAGTGCACAGTCACCCTGTCACACACTAGCGATGCTAACTCACAGCTGCGCGCGCAACTGTCTCTCCATGTTGCGAACCGACAGTGCAAAGCCACACTGTCACACGCTAGCGGTGCTAACTCACAGCTTCGCGCGCAACTGTCTCTCCATGTTGCGAACCGACAGTGCAAAGCCACACTGTCACACGCTAGCGGTGCTAACTCACAGCTTCGCGCGCAACTGTCTCTCCATGTTGCGAACCAACAGTGCACAGTCACCCTGTCACACGCTAGCGATGCTAACTCACAGCTTCGCTCGCAACTGTCTCTCAATGTTGCGAACCAACAGTGCACAGTCACCCTGTCACACGCTAGCGGTGCTTACTCACAGCTGCGCGCGCAACTGTCTCTCCATGTTGCGAACCAACAGTGCAAAGCCACACTGTCACACGCTAGCGGTGCTAACTCACAGCTTCGCGCGCAACTGTCTCTCCATGTTGCGAACCAACAGTGCACAGTCACCCTGTCACACGCTAGCGATGCTAACTCACAGCTCCGCGCGCAACTGTCTTGTCACGTGATACGGCCCACCGTGCACGCGGGTTGCGTACCTGGCAGGCAGCCAAGTGCACCCTTACGAACTTTGTTGTTTCGCAAACTGTTCGCATGAGAATGTAACACTACAGTAACGTTATTATTGGATTAACGTACTGTACGCGTTATTATGACGTCTTAGAGAAATATCCAAGGGTTACACACACATTGGTAGATTACTAACATTCCACCCCCAATTTTCTCACTGTACGGGAATTATAGTACTACACAACTGTTTGCAGGTTTCTGGTCTTGGTTAAAGAAAACACTTTGCACAGAATTGCTCTTTCATCTCACGTACGTTTTATTATTATCAGTTTAAACCGTTTGACATATCGAATTGCCAGGATGGCTAACCACTTGCGAGTTACTCTGCGACATATTTCGTAAAGTGTTTTCTATCCCATTTTGCATCGGAAATCACCACACAGCGTTTGTACCTGTAGTTCAAGACCACTTTGTATATATGACATGTTTGTAATCAGCATTAGAAAAGCAATAAAAAATGCTGCCTTGGTATCCGCTAATCCCTGCTGTTTCCTGAGTTTCTTTGTTAATACCTAGAAAGAAATAGTTCTAAGAAATGGTTCTTATGCAAAATATTATTACACTGAGTGCCCATGAATGCGGTTTGTTGTCCCTTTGGTGTAATTCCCTAGAACTGGTTAAGCTTTGTTTGCATGCCGCGGAGGAATATCTTAGGAATTAGAACTTTATCACAGCTTCAGAAAAGTTGGAAGTAAGCGCGAACGGACTATTAAAGTCTAATGCTCAGCCTACAATGTTAATTTATAGGTAAATTATATTTATTTATCTGTTAGTCATCAGTAACTAATGTTGCTGTTAATGTAAGACAGATTTCTGCTATTCATGTAAATGCATTATGAAGTCCTTTTCAAACTATGTTACATCCATACTGTACCGCAAATATTAATGTGTTGTTTCTGTCGCGGAAAAACAAATTGTGAGTTATATTTGTGTTAACACTTTCATTGAAAATTTTCTTGCGTTATTCCTATATTTAAAAAAAACAAAAAAAAAACATTTCTATGTAAAAAACAAATTAAGTACAACTATTTTGTTGCAAAAGTAAATATTAGCTGGAAAGAAAAGAGCATTTGTTGCGAAAACTCTGTATGCGCTTACACGTTCAATGGTTTTGAATTGATAATAGGGTTGTTCACGCAGAAGGCAATCCAGACATATGCTTTAGGACAAATAACGGGTTTAGTTAGAGCAAATTCCGTAATCGGATTTGTCGTGCACTGGCAACAAAAAAAAACATGGACAAAAACCCCACCTTTTCCTCGTAATTAACTTAGACAATAAACAGATCGAGTTCAATTATCAAATTACTATTTTCTGAGGTAGTGGACAAATAAATAAATTGAATTTAATAGTCTCATTACTGTTGGCAGGGATTATCTGTCGGTTGTGAGAACACCGAGCCAACCTTAGCAATTCCGCTTCGCCATATTTCGGATTCAAGGTCAGAGTTTTGCACATCGTGAAGGGGGTGGATGTTCCTCCGGGGTACTCCTGCCTTCTTAACACACGCGCTCCATCGCTGCTCTACCTCATAGATCTTCGCTTTACGTCACACCATCTGCTGACAGGCAACTATGAGCACACTTCGGAAAGATTGTTATCATGTGGTGTTGACACACCACTTGGTGCTCAAGCAAACACGGAAGGGAAACAGAAGAGACGTGACAACGGAACCGCTTTGTAATCGGATTTCAGGATGGCAGCGACCACGCCTCGGTATCATAAAGAGAATGTTCTGTTAGTTATTTAGAACTTGGGCTACTGCGGGATCAATCTAAATATTGCCGAAGATGTTGTACTGAAGGAACAATCGGTTCTGTAGGAAGAATGGGCTGCTCTGTTCTAGGAACTACGCGCGTAGTTGCGATACAATCACAAAGAGGATCACAACATACAGTTATGTAGCTATTGCTGTCTTCATTTAAAGCATTTCGATTGTACCAACAACCCAATTGTTAGTTTTCCCTATACAAAATGTTGGTTCTTACAAGCATATTTTCTTCTCAATGTACTAATTTATTTATTTCTACATTTATAAGAACGAACTCAGATCACTGGTTTCATTACTTGTAAACATCATTCTCATAATATACCGAGACCAAGGCTATGTCAGCTCGAATATCGGAAAATTGACAGAACATTTGCGCTCCCGATACATGGAAATGTCGTGATTGTTCTAAACCTGAGCCTGGAATGTATAAGATTAATTACGAATACTGTGCCATTCTAGGTTCACTGAATGCTATGATGACATTTAGAAACATGTGAGGAACCAACATAAACCCACCGAATATTAACCTACACAATTTCAATACTTATAAGCTGCTAGAAATCACATGGGTAAAATGAGAAAGAGCGAAAAAAAGACTACAGAAAATACGCCAAGCTCAATTTTACAAAATTGGCAACATCTATTGCTGTGACTATAGGACTTAGATACGTATAATTTTGTACTGTATATTGCTAGAGGTATTTTAGAGGCCACACAACATATGCCCTAGAAGTAAGACCTGAAGCAATTAAGCGGTTTGAGATTCTGAGCGTACAGCTATGAAATTTTTTTATAGGCCAACGTTTTAACTATAAATTATATATATATATATATATTATTTGCATAAAATAGAAAAACAATAACAATTTTAAAACATCGAAAAAATCTAACCTTACTAAATGTAGTAGTCGGAAATAAACAATTAATTTAATTGACTTTAAATATACTGATGTGTACATGGATGCATACGTTTTCAAATGATCAAATGACTTTCAAACTCCATTATCTGATTATTTTTAATAAAAGAGTTCCTGCAGTCTCTCATAATATTGTTATGTCCTAGTCAGGCAACCGTTCACTGCCGGGATTGCCATCGTCACAAATCCCAGTCAACTCACGCTTGAATAGAAAAAAAACAGTGTTAGAAGTTGATTCCGTGGGGAGGAATATCCCGGCAGACTCGAAACAGGATCGGAAACATTTCTCTTCTAATTACTGGTCGTGGCTCCAGGAAAAATCGCGTTAGTTTCCACGGGCAGTGGAAATGCTGCGTGTAAGCCGAGCCAGTGCGCTGAGCTGCAAACAAGCGCTGGCTTCTAGCTGCGGCCAATTAAACACGACGTAGCGATTTCAGGTAACGAGAGGACTTCCAGCTTATAAAACACCACGGTTGATACTATACAAGCTTGCAATAATACCACTGCAGAATTACATGCATCATAAAATATTAAATATTTCGCTGCTTGTGTAAACAAATATATATATATATATATATATATATATATATATATGTACACACACATACACGTTGTGCTTTTTCAATAACTGACTTAACGTAAATTTCAGTGAAATTACTCTGTAAATGTTCCATCTAGGTTTTTTTCTGTACTTCCGGTTTCAAAAAGATTACAAAAAAGTCATCCATTTAGTTATGCGAATGTTGAAGAGTGTATAAAAAATAAATATTAAAAGATCTGAAATATTTTATTCGAAAGCGCGATTTCAAAATGAGTTGAGGGTTTTGGAGGCACATAACACTTACCACGCATCAGTCAGCTTCTGGAGTTTTGTTATAACGACAGTGGTCTTGTCTTACTTCAAGAAAGATGACAGTAACTTTGCAGTTCACAGTAACGTATTCATTGTTTGTCTGAGGCTTCTTCTCGATGTTTGAAGCGACAGGTCTGAGTGGCGTGCATATCCTAACTGCCGCAGTAATAGTTACTTTCTGGCTGCAGTGGCGAAGAATGCTTCGTGTGCACTCGGAACTGTTAATTCCCGAAACCCGAAGCTACAGCAAATACCGAGACACTCCGCACTTTATATTTATGTAGTTCATCTCCGGTTTTCGTCATTACGGAATGCGTTTTCTTATATTAACTCCAAATGTATGTAAAATGGTTTGTGAATATACGTAGGATTTTAAGAATGTGTGTTTTTTCTCTGCGTATGTTCATTTGAGCTCCTGGCGTAAATGGTTATATTTTATTAGTGACTATATCAGTATGATACCTACCGCGTATTTCAATATACAGAGCGAATAACGTCCGAATATAGCACATTTAATGTGAGAATTGCGGATAAATTAGTTGAAATATTCCCGTTTCCTTGTAAATTGGAAGACTCACAGAGAAACCAGTTTTTTAACATCTTAATTTGAATGGGTGGTCTGAATTAGTGAAACACTAGCCACTGAGAGTTCATCAATAAGCCGTTACCGACTGACGACTCTGTCATGTGAACTGTGATTTAGCACCTTTGAATAGGAGATTCACCGTGATCCAGATGTGATATGCCCCCAAGAGAAGTAATGAAGGGCCGTCAAGTCCAGTGAACGGGCTGGCCATGCGAGTGGACCTCCTCTTCCGATCCCACGTCCTCTCGAGTTAGGTTAAAAAAAAGGTTAAATGCTACCAGAGATACAAAATGCAACACAAAGTAAAGGAGGCCACCATTTTGAACTGCCTGAGTATTTCCCCAAGATATATTTTAAAAGTTTCCNAATGCAACACAAAGTAAAGGAGGCCACCATTTTGAACTGCCTGAGTATTTCCCCAAGATATATTTTAAAAGTTTCCCTTTTTTTGCCTTCTTTATTTTACAATATGACGAGCATAACAAGATGTAAGATAGTATATGTAATGCCTGCAATGATACAATATTGTTACAAGACCAGAAAGGGGCGTGTCCGAACTCGTAAGGGATGTGAATATCAACTTCCGTTATAATNAATGCAACACAAAGTAAAGGAGGCCACCATTTTGAACTGCCTGAGTATTTCCCCAAGATATATTTTAAAAGTTTCACATGTTTTGCCTTCTTTATTTTACAATATGACGAGCATAACAAGATGTAAGATAGTATATGTAATGCCTGCAATTATACAATATTGTTACAAGACCAGAAAGGGGCGTGTCCGAACTCGTAAGGGATGTGAATATCAACTTCCGTTATAATTAGTAAAAAACTGCTGACATGAATTGTAGCACCTACTCTTGGTTCTGTTGACGTGAGGTCATTCCAACTGTTTCGCATTGAGAGTGCAACAAAATATTTTTATAACAGTACTACACGCACTGCGATATTTTTTTGTTGTCGATAAATATTTATTCTTGCTGAACTTTTTTTATGTCAACAAATCAGTGTGTATTTTGTAAGCGCTGCGTTATCTTCTACTCGCAGTATTTTAAAGAATATTAAAACGCGTAAAACATTTCCACTAGTAACATTTACAATTTTGCGGTGTTAGAAATATTTCCAATGTAGTTTTTAAAATGTCCGATATTTGTTGAAAATGTTGCAAAATATATTCGTTCGTGCTGTTCATAAGACCACATTTGTTTTCAGTTGCGCTTTGAAACGTCATAACATGAAACGAAGTATAACATTGATTGAGTAGACAATAAGTGATGGCACTAGCAGAAGATACAAGGCGTCTTTGCTGATGACGAGTTCTGCGAGAAGCGTTGAGCAAGCACAGTGTCGGCACCGGCTGTCACGAGACTTGGTGCGAGCCTCCCTGCAGCGAGAAGGAACCCGCTGCCAGTGTCAGTTCTGGCGCTATTGCCGTCGTTAAATATGATTTATCCCACACCGCTCTGGAAATAGCCAAGGCTCAGTCACTCCTCGTTCACTGTGACGAGTGGCGCCACGCGGTCAAAGAATACTTCAGACTACAGCCGCCTACACCACAGCTCCAGCCTCTCGCGCCACCACAATGACGTCACCGACCACAGACAGGTCTTAACGCCGTTCGCCAATCCGCTGCAGGCAACCTACTCGCCAGCCAGCAGCGCAGCCAATGGGGTTTTCGCAGCACCGAGTGCCCACACAGAAGCTGTTGTACGTACAGTCTTCGCACGGTGAATAAATATGTACGCCTACGTCAAAGAGACCGCCCCGACACACTGAGAGGAAAGCCAACAAAACATTTGTTTGTACAGGACCACAAATATATTTAGTTGCAACAACAAAATATTTGAAAAGAAACAACATAAAGCAACTTGAAAAGCAACAAAATTAATTTTGTTTGTCTAAAGAAATGCATGCTTGGATTAACAAAAGCTCTGCGTTATGGCAAAATAGATTATACTGCCAACAAAATATTAGGTTGATTCAAATGTGTATATTTGTTTGGCCATTAGTTTGATTTCCTTTGTTCTAAAATACAGTAATATAGTTTTTTTGCGGCAATTAGGATAGTAACAGTGTGTGTCAGCGTTTTGACGCTTAATAATGGTATAAACATTCTAATTAAACAAATCCAACAGGAAACTAAAAAGTGAAGCTGTAAAACGTGAGATATTTATTTGCAGACGTTGTCCAATACCTGAATATTATATATGTAGAAACATTCCGGCTACATCAGTTGTCTCAGCTGATGCTGCTAGGGCGTCACGCTCAGAAACAAGTCACATAGGTTCGAATATCTGGTCGTTGAAATTTATTTACGTTATCTGAAACTGTTTAACGTACCTAGAGTTAAATATATCTCTAGTTGCACCAACTGAATAGTCGTTTTGGGCAATTCAATAAAAACAGCAAAATAATTTGTTTTCAACAAAAAATATATTGTATTGTCCCTATACAAACAATTAATTTGGTTGCACCAAACAAATTTTATTTGCTTCAACAAAACCTTTTTCACAGTGCAAGATTAGTAAATGTTATAGGTTTGGACAGCGACTTTGCTGGCTTCAATCTCTCCTCAACTATTACAAGGGCTACCTGTTTTCATGGAAAGACTTACGCGGGAGCTAGACTTCAATATCCTATGTACATAGGGGCACCGCAACTATTTACGTTCCTAGGGGGGGGGAGGCGAGTCTCGGTACCAGTCGGGTGTTAAATACATCAACACTTGATCGTTTTTTGAAGTAACATTTCATAATTTTCATTCGGCCACTAACATAGGACGCAATTTGCAAAATTAAATTTAGTAATAACTTAGCGCATAATACATGTTATAATAATTAGAAAAGGAACAATCGAAAATAAAAATGCATGCTTGTTTTGTATTTGTGAGAAATGTGTGTGCGAGGGTTATTAATGCAATCCGGAATTAAGCTCAGTAAATATTATAAGGCTAAATACAATGGTGATATTTTAAGTTACGGTATCATCTTGTAAATAAGTAATGAAAGGATGAACTATTAGTCACCCTTCACGAATAAATAACATCGACATAGAAAACAATGGCTAGAAAAACATAGTCATAACAACTTGGATCTAATAAGTAACAATATATACCACTTTGGCAGCCAGTAAAGGAGAGAATGAAATCTCGAATAGAATACAAGGCGCGGAATTTCAAATCTCTGTGTTAAAAGTTTTAAACAGTTATAAGATGCTATATTTCAAACCAAATCCTGGATTAATGTAAATAATACTGTTTGCATAAGGTCTTATAATAACATGTGTTCAGGTATTTTACATTACAGGAATGAGATCCACATCGATGCATTTACATTAGGTGAGATAACCATGTATGGTTAAAAATATTTATTGCTTAAACTGTTGCTATTAGAGATCATGCACGTTTGTATCTTTTATATTCACTTCGCTCACACATTTAACTTGTCACCTTTGGGGTAGGTCCTCAAAATACACACTTCCAATTTTCTCGATAATATTTTCTTTTCCCATGTGCCATTACAATCGCCTTGGATAACTCAAAATTTTGACGTTTGCTAATAGTGTTAAAAAAAATACGAACTTGCTGATAGAAATTTATAAACAATGTGCGAGTTAGCAGCGTGTAAGCAGATATGCGAAGTACTGCAAAGCCGATGTCATGAGCACAATCTGTTGAGTTTGGCTTTTAAGTAGTATTACCCTTTCTCTACTCCAAAACCCTAACCAGATCTATTCTTCGTATATTCCAATGTAACAGTAAATAGTGTCAGGGAAAATGTCAAAGCCATTAACTGGCTAGTAGTTTCACGCTTTGATTGCAGCAGAAAATAATTATGATGGTGTTTGTAATTGCAATGGTAAAATATAGTTATTGAAATTACAAGTTTCTCCGTTTAATCCTTTACAATGTTACAATACTCTGTGCGCATGCAAGAATACTTGTAGTTAACTGTTGGACATATTTTATTGCCGTTTTGTTTTGGTGTAAGAACACTCGAAGCAGCCGATGGTAAGCAATATGGTGATANGTTGGACATATTTTATTGCCGTTTTGTTTTGGTGTAAGAACACTCGAAGCAGCCGATGGTAAGCAATATGGTGATCATTACCATCACTATTCACCACATGCAGAAAAATATTACATATGGACTGTTCCAAGAAGACAGAAAATAGTATTGCTTACGATACTTAATGTAAATAATAAAGAATTCTTATACACTAGTTAATTTATATAAAACTTGTAGAANGTTGGACATATTTTATTGCCGTTTTGTTTTGGTGTAAGAACACTCGAAGCAGCCGATGGTAAGCAATATGGTGATAATTACCATCACTATTCACCACATGCAGAAAAAGATAACATATGGACTGTTCCAAGTAGACAGAAAGTAGTATTGCTTACGATACTTAATGTAAATAATAAAGAATTCTTATACACTAGTTAATTTATATAAAACTTGTAGAATGTGAAAGCGAAGGAAGCGTGTTGTGGCAGTTACCTACTTGTCACGACATTATTGTTGGTGACTGCTGGCAGGAATACTTTCAAGCGCGCGGTTAGGCTAAGTACTGAAATACAAGCGCGCGGATAGGCTAAGTACTGTAATACCAGCTGCAACAATGGAGTGTACAGAGTATAACAAATTATGTGATAAACTCAGATATACACGTGTATTTTAAACTAAAATTGAAATAGTCTGTAACCTGCACCAGCACCTTGTCCATAATAACGAAATATCGTCATACATTTATACATTTTTTAACATATTTGTGACAAATAGAAAGAGATAAGGTGAATATTGTTGCTAATAATAGCGTCTTCATAATGGCGAATCATTGCTGATAATATAGTAGCACCGAGAAAATTTTAAGCAACAATATTCAAAGAGCAAAAAAAAAAATTCTATGAATCATGCGTAAACGACCCTTGTTCTGATAAGCTTTAAATTGCTATAAAATGTTGTAAAACGTCATAATTATTATTCCATAAAAGATTCCGGATCGTATTTAGAAGTAAAACACACAGTTGAAAACATTAACTCACACTACTCGCCAAGCGAACAAACAAATCCAAAATTTTGCCACATCATAAAGGGTCATTATTAAAAAAACAGGGGTGTTTCATAAATTTTAGTGAATTTGCCTCATGTTAATTATCCTTCTGTAATTCATTAAAGTTTTTTGAAGTAAAATTTTCTCGCGTAGAGAGGATTTGGCATTTTTTGACATTACATGTTAAGATAGTTATTACCAAGACTACTCCAAATGTTTTTAGATACAAAGAACAAAGGGCTATGTTTAGGATGGAAGAAAAAAAACAGAGATCGCCCTTCTAAACTGTAGCATAAAAAACTGAGTAACAAGTAACAATTAAATCACATTTGGTACTTGAAATAGTCGAATGCGTTGCAATTTTTCCATGAAGTAAGACGTCGGGTAAACACTGGCGTTTCTGCTTCTTGAGCCATTGATCTCAAATATTCGGTTTAGACCTCTTCATATCTGAATACGAAATTTAAAACTGAGGATTAAGACAAAGTTGAACAAACGATGACTAAGTCACTGCGCTGAATCCACCTGGAAATGAATGTGTTGCTATACAAATCGACAATAGTACAATCCATTCACGGTTAATTCTCACTTTTCTGAAGCCCTGCTAACCTTCTAATTCCAGGATATTCCTCCGCCTAATACAAATTAAGCTTAAATAAGTCTAGAAAATTACACCAAAGGACAACCTACCGGATTCCTGCTCACTCAGTTTTAATAATATTTTGTATGAGAACTAATTCTTCATAGGCGCTACCAAAACACATGTTTTCTATCTGTTTTATATATATTTGTTATAAATGAAACATAATTTATATATAAAATTTTGGGAACACTTAAATTTAACAGAAAATAGGATATAATGTTGAGGGTATTGAGTGAACAATTTCTTGAGTACAAGCTGTTTCAATTATCTATAATTTATATTTAATTTCATGTACTAGTCTCTTTCATGTGGCATTAGCCGTTTGGATTTACATATATTTTGTAAATTGTTTTCTTGTTTGACATAAATATTTTCTAAACTACTTACGCAATACTTTAATTCTCTAAGTTTTTAAACAACTTTTGAGTGTGACTGCGCCAGAACTACCTATGTACCACTACTTTACCTAGAAGCATACTGGGCCCGAGGTGCGTCACACTTCTATACAGGCTTCCATAGACCGAGGCGACATCACCTGCCCTTCGGTTTGCTTTTGTTTTCGGCGTTAATCCTCTGTCCCCTCCCCCCTATAANAAAACCTCTACGGTCTCTCGGATGCTCTCCTCGAGAGGTCTCCTTTTCAACTCCTGGTTCTCACGTTTAACTCTGCGGCAATATGTTTTCAGAGCTTATGCAGTAAACACGATACAGACACAAACACACGCACCAGTCGTGCGAGCGGGTACTTACAAGTGCATAGATTTTTCAATACAAATATTACTTTTAATAAGTAGTTTGATAAAATTCTAATTACACGTTGTTAATTAAAGGGAGTATCATTCTCCATGAAGTGGGATTTACTTCATTTGTTTATTTATCGTTGTCTCTACCTTCACAGATAGGATCTCCTGATTTGAAAGAAATTACCAGCGAAATGTTGCATCTATTTCCGTGCTTGCAGAAGCAATGACATAAAATACGTACCGTCANTTGAAAGAAATTACCAGCGAAATGTTGCATCTATTTCCGTGCTTGCAGAAGCAATGACATAAAATACGTACCGTCGTGAGATCAGCGTGACCGTGCAATAGTCTACTTCCACTACCTCATATGAAACGAGAAAAAATTTAAATATTTTCGTGAATTGTCTGACAGTGTTCCCGAGAGCAGCAACTTCAGCTAATCGCAAAAACATACCATTCTTTTTTCTCACGCAGACAATCACATGTAATTTCGCATCTTTGCAGTTGCTCGGTGGACATACATTAAACATGCTTACCACTCACAGGAAACAGACATAGCTCTGTTCTTCCACAAACAATTATGGACATTCAATTGTCGTTGGCTCTTATTATAATGAAAATATAATGTTTAAAGTATGATGGGTAATCCTTTCTTATTCGCGATTTTCGCAGTTAACACAGCATATTCTTCTTCTTTAATATCGTTTCAGGGAAGGGTGTAGGAATGATTATTTTTAAAGAAAGGACTAGTTTCACAATCATGGAATTACAAATTAAAACTTAATTAAAATGATAAATATTATATACAATATCATGTCTTAAAGTAAACGCAACTTACTACCAGCCACTGTTATTGCATATGCATAATTGGTTAAAATACAAACATTTCGTAATAAGCTGCAAGTTACATAATATTATCTATTCAGGTTAATAAATGGTGATTTGACGCGCCAATGAAATGAGTTTGGTTATAATTAATTTCATCCTNTTGAAAGAAATTACCAGCGAAATGTTGCATCTATTTCCGTGCTTGCAGAAGCAATGACATAAAATACGTACCGTCATGAGATCAGCGTGACCGTGCAATAGTCTACTTCCACCACCTCATATGAAACGAGAAAAAATTTAAATATTTTCGTGAATTGTCTGACAGTGTTCCCGAGAGCATCAACTTCAGCTAATCGCAAAAACATACAATTCTTTTTTCTCACGCAGCAATCACATGTAATTTCGCATCTTTGCAGTTGCTCGGTGGACATACATTAAACATGCTTACCACTCACAGGAAACANCAATCACATGTAATTTCGCATCTTTGCAGTTGCTCGGTGGACATACATTAAACATGCTTACCACTCACAGGAAACAGACATAGCTCTGTTCTTCCACAAACAATTATGGACATTCAATTGTCGTTGGCTCTTATTATAATGAAAATATAATGTTTAAAGTATGATGGGTAATCCTTTCTTATTCGCGATTTTCGCAGTTACNGGCTCTTATTATAATGAAAATATAATGTTTAAAGTATGATGGGTAATCCTTTCTTATTCGCGATTTTCGCAGTTACCACAGCATATTCTTCTTCTTTAATATCGTTTCAGGGAAGGGTGTAGGAATTATAATTTTTAAAGAAAGGACTAGTTTCACAATCATGGAATTACAAATTAAAACTTAATTAAAATGATAAATATTATATACAATATCATGTCTTAAAGTAAACGCAACTTACTACCAGCTACTGTTATTGCATATGCATAATTGGTTAAAATACAAACAACTCGTAATAAGCTGCAACTTACATTATATTATCTATTCAGGTTAATAAATGGTGATTTGACGCGCCAATGAAATGAGTTTGGTTATAATTAATTTCATCCTNATATTATCTATTCAGGTTAATAAATGGTGATTTGACGCGCCAATGAAATGAGTTTGGTTATAATTAATTTCATCCTGTATCTGTGTATGAGGTGAGACCCTGTATCCCAGTTCTGAAATACTTATGTCAGTGGTTGTAAAGTACTTTTCATCTATACTTATAGAATTTTCTTTGGTGCGTAAATAGGTACAACGGCCTGTTTGCGGTTGGAAACACGTGCTCATGACTTTTCTGTACTTCAAAATAAATAAACACTTAATTTAAGGAAAGAGAATAAAAAACTAACTTGGAAAGAACATAGCCTACTTTACGGAGTGTATTGAAATGTAAAACACTAGACTCTAATAAAGAGCTAATGAGGCTTTCTGCAGCGGTGATAAGTAAACAGGGGGTCAACAAACACGCGTGGCGCCACAGTGACTTAGGCCTTGGCTTGGTTCTGTCCATGATGCAGGCTTCGTGATGGAAGTACTAATGAGTGTTCCTTTCACGAGGGTTGCCAGTTGTCACTGGTCGTTTAGGCGAAGGACTGCGTAGGACAATAAGACCAACTACATTACAACAACTACATTTCAAAAGTAATAAAACAGGCCATGAGCGTGACAACAAGGAAGCCTGGCAATATTCCCTGGCTAAACGTTCTATTCATGTAGTTTCCTCCTCTCAACTAGATTAAGCTGCATAGTTAATATTTTAATATGATTTAATAAGAGGTATTTTATTGGTTTTACTTTTGACAAGATAAAGTTAAGAAGTTTAGCTAATGTTACATATTCAACACAACTCGCTAGGATATTTTGAACATTATAACTGATATCAATGTTAAAAATATCAAGGTTTTTATTTTATTTCAAAATAAAATTCTCATAAAATCAATTGGTTTCAAAAATGTGTATAAATATATTATTTGGCTGATCAGTAATAGTATAAAAACAAGGGAATTTCGTGCTTAACGTCATGGTGAGAAGGAAGAATTGCAAATCTAACACAGTGTCCAGATACTTCCTGATGTTACGATTACAACACAAGAAGCGAGGCCTGGTAAGGCAGGAATACGGCCAACAACTGTTATTAAAACAACGTTCACAGACAACAGGTAGTGTAACGCAACGACTGAGAATGCAGGAATCTGCGGAAGTACGTAGAATATCTGGGTCTGGCTGACACAGTGGGGTTGCGGCAATTTCATCAACATCTAACGGTAGTAACCCTGCCCATGCTACAAGAAAGAGCCAATAGGAATCAAGGATGTCGGAGAAGGTGGGCGTGAACGAGAAGTGTGGTGGACACGGTGGTTAAGGGCCGGGGTGTAATCGGCGTCGGTCCTCCCTGAACGGCGTCTCCGAGTGGCGATTGGGGGTAAGTGTCTTTCGCTAGAGTGAGAGAGCGAGCCAGGAGCCCCTGATGTCCTTGACCTTCCATAAAAGATTGTCATTCACACCTACCTCGATGTCTAACCCCACCAACCACATCACTCTGTAATTATTGTGAGTTGAGTCAGTAAAGATCCTCCTGAATTAATTAGTTTTCCTTAATTAATTGTCCCCCGACCTCCCTTCATGAACTGTATGAACTATACTCCCCTTAAGGAAGTATAATTTTGGTGGAGGCGCCGGGCCATTGAAACGAGAAGACCACTGAAGATGGGTGTGTCCGGGCGTTGAATTACGCCATCTTAATCAGTCTCTGGAATCATGAACAAGGTGGGGACTCTCCAATTATATTTTACTCATTATGAGGCTTGTTAAATCTTTATAATTTAATATATATTAATACTTCAGTATATTTGTATAGCTCCCCGACCAGTACACTTCAAAGTATTTAAATTGAAATAATATTGTACAAACTTAATGTTAAATAAACCCCTTTTATTTAGTGTTCATTGCATAACTGTTATCAATAACTTGCATTGCCCCTATAGCCCAGTTATTAAAAACTAGGAATTTTGATTTCTGTCAATGAAGCACTATCTTCAATAACAATGCTTGCTCAGCAAAAAAACTAACATACTATTTACAAATCAGTATTGCAATAACTACCAGATGGCCAGGAAATTAAAGCTTTTAAGAAATTATTAATATGGCCACTAAAACACGTACCTACTATCTCATCCCCATTTAAAGTAAATTTTCAAACGACGCAAATATCAAAAAATAGATTATCTCTTACAGAACCACGCCAATCTTCTCCCATAGGCAGAAAGAAGGTACGACGTTATGAGGGGATAGCTGCAAAAGGCGAGGTTTATTATAAAATATACACACTTGCAGGGTAAAAACACCTAATGATCGTACCCAAGTACTATGTACACGTAATAATGCGATTGCACCCCCCGGAGTTGTATATCAGTTGTANCACCTAATGATCGTACCCAAGTACTATGTACACGTAATAATGCGATTGCACCCCCCGGAGTTGTATATCAGTTGTGCCAACAATAACAACTCATGTACCGTGTGACATGACAACATTGGAACATTGGAAATATGACTTCCATGCGGATGCAAACNGGTTTATTATAAAATATACACACTTGCAGGGTAAAAACACCTAATGATCGTACCCAAGTACTATGTACACGTAATAATGCGATTGCACCCCCCGGAGTTGTATATCAGTTGTACCAACAATAACAACTCATGTACCGTGTGACATGACAACATTGGAACATTGGAAATATGACTTCCATGCGGATGCAAACTACACCATGGACACAATACTTAAATACGCGGGATCATTACTTGAGCCACGCGGGATCATTACTTGAGCCACGCGGGATCATTACTTGAGCCACGCGCGCACTTCACAATACAACTGTGCAAACGGGTGTTCCAATTCATTGCTTGAAGGATAATCAATTTCCAAAAGAACAATTGAGCACCTTCAAAGGCGTTACCATTACCAACATTACGCGCCTACACGACACTCAAGGAAATGTCCGTACCAACCTTACAGACAACACTTCCCCCGCATATATCAGTTTTCTCTCTCAACCGACAATACTTCCCCCTACACTCTTCTATTCAACCACGTACGCGGATCTCGAACCCTAGTCCCACCAACCTCATCACGCTGTAATTATTGCCATTTTAATCAGTAAAGATCCTTCTGAATTAATTAGTTCTGCATAATTAATTGTCCCCGCGACTTCCTTTCATGAACTGCATGAAGCATACTCCCCTCGAGGTGGTAGAACACTATGTTGTGCACAGTGTTGCCAGGATCATGCTGGATCGTCTCTATACACAGCTTTCAAACTAATGCCAAGCAGATTTATATATATATCCTCCAATTCACAGTATGGAAACAATGCTAAACAAGATTATGTGTTAAAGTTTAAAAAAAATTACTTCCTTTTCATTTTAGTGACAGGCTCAAATATCTGTGGTAGAGATGTATGTAAAAGAACTGAGCGTGTGAACGTAATCGAAAGGGCATAGCAGAAATACTGTTTTCTTAGATTTATGCAAAATTGCAATAATGGGAAGAGCGCGTCTATCATAAAAATAATTGGGTGTAGCATTATCTGATGTGGTACCGAAAACTAACATATTTAAATCCCACAGAGTGAATAATTCTATTATAAACGTAGTGTTTTATTTCCTTATTTGGATTAATATCGGAGACAGAAAAAATAATATGTGATTGGGCAAAACCTTCCGCACATATGATATCAGCTGCAGTGTTCCTATTATCACACATTGTGTTTTGAGTAGTTTGACAGCCAGCCCATTACCTATTTCTCTGCACGTGTGTCAACGTTTTAAAGCTTTTCGTTATATTTATCGAATATACTTGGTATAACTTATCATTTGACTTATTAAGATGAAGATATCTAAAATTTATCAGCGTAAATATAATGAATAATGTAGGTCATTTTGAAAAATAGAAGAATAATGTAATGCTTATTTGCTAACTGTGGGGAACCACGAACTCTATAAGGATCCAGCCTGCACTGGAAACCTACGACCACGCACTGTTGATTATCTGTAAAATACGACTCTGACCTCGCGCACAGAACTTGCAAGAAACACTTTAAACGGATGTACAATTTTATGACAACATCACAATATTATCTATCGAAAGCTTTATTAAATCTTAGCAGGGTTAGTACAGTAACACACAATAGGCTAAATGCCAGTCTTAAAAACCCATCCCCACGAAACAAAATTAAATCTTCAAAACTTCGACATCTCTTAGTAGGCCTGGTAGGATAACGAAAAAATTATCTCTGACGATTGAAAGATGTAAGATGACTGCCCTTCTTGCTGTTTCCAACAGCCGGTGCGGTGAGGCTTATTTTAGCATAAAGCCAAAGGAACGAATGTACTTTTGCGATTATTCCGTTGAAATTTAGTAAGCAAATTTTTTGGTGTTATTATTGGTATATATTTATTTTATATTTAGCATGCACGAAATTACTGTTTATGAATAAATGGGTATTTTGAGCAGCCAAATATAGCCATTGGATTACAGAACTTTTCCTGAAGATGATCTGTCTTGTATTGAGCTTTACTTGCACAAGTTTCACGATGTGTCAAAATTGAATAATTTCAAAATACGAACAAATAAAACGAAAGGAAATATTTATACTCAAACAATAATTTGTAATAATATAACTTATAAGTTATTGTCAGTAGAGCTAATCACATATACACATTTCGAGGCCTTGAACGTATAAAATTTACCGATATGACTGGCAAAAGAAAATGTGTTTTAATTAACTATCCACTAGAAGAAGATATTGACATTTTATAAGATTTCAACAGTTCTCATTCTACTGCAATTGCCGAAATATGACATTTTATAGCTAGCCAAAAAGAAAGAATAAGAAATAATGATTACGTGAGCTCCAGCAGGCTAGAAATTTGTGAATAATAAATTAAATAATGAATTTAAAATCAGCTAGGTGATGTCGGAAGAAATTAAATAATGTGATGACAATCGAAGTAAGCTGAACGATGCAAAAGTAATAATTGGGAAAAATTATTTAGACAATTGCGAAATGCTGTACTAACATTTATTTTACAATATAGTTTAAGGAACCCTGCACTTATACTTGTGGGAATACATTTAGTTTCCGAGCATTTTCCATTGTGAATCTGCACTGCTGCTTACTAATAAAGTCTATATATTACTTCAAAGATTATAAACAACTGTACATGTTACTCAATGTACGATTCGGGTAAGGAACTTTTCTGTTTGCAAAATGGAGTAATTCTGTTTATACTGTTCGATACGTTTGCAGTAGAAATGACATTAAATGACATGAGAAAGGCTAGGGCAAGTGCTGCAAGGTTGCCGTGTCCGCCAAGCAGGAAAGTGTTCGCCTCGCTGCCTTGACTACGAACTGTAAACAAGCAACGTGTAAGGCAGGTCACACGTGTTACTCTGTGTCGGTGGGATGAAGCGTGTTCCTTCTTCAGCGGCGCAGAGTGATTAGTAGCTATTGTGTGTCGAGAAGTGTCGCAGCACGGACAAACAGCAGTCGTGGATCCAGACGTATATAAGAGCAGCAGCGAGGACGGGAGATGAGCAGAGGACACCTCGCCGTGAAGTGAAGCAGTCAGCTGTACCGGACACCGTAGACATGAAGCTGGCACTTGTTCTGTTTATCTGCGTCGCTGCCGTCGCACTCACAGCTGGCGCCCCTGCTCAGGTGGAAGAGAGAGGGGATGCTGCAACAGTCGTGTCTTCTTCACCGGTTCCAGATTCTTCTATGTCAACAATCGAGTTTTCACCGCCAGGAACAGAAAACTCAACTGACGCATCGGACAATGGTAAGAAAGCACTTGTTATTTGTCTACCACTTTGCGAAGCGTAACTCGTTATTTCTCAAGGCTAAGGTATCGTCTCCCGACCACGACGTTACGCTTTCAAATATGCTAAACTAATAATATATGCACAGTTTGTAGATGTTTAACTACGGTTTGTTTAATTTGTAAGTCGACCTGCCTCTTCCGAATATCCTTGAGACATACAAAAAAACGTATTAATACAAATTTATTTTAAATTTTTGTTATTTCAGTTTTATAGTTCAATTGTAATGAAACCATGGGATGTTGCTAGGTAACATCTATCTCCGATATACGGATAACGCTGCACTGTTGCTAGAAATATTTATATATGTTTTATTCAGCAGAACTGACTCTTGCCACGAAATATTTTTATTTTGTTTTATGGTTTAATATTTAGTTTTCTTGGTTTATGGCAAATAAAATAATTAAAAAATATATCCTAATTAATGGTAGTAATTACTTAAAGAATATCAGTAAAAAGTAGTGTTAAATTAAAATTATTAAGTTATGTCAATTGTTACTTCTTATAGGAAGTTACAAGTTTAATTTTAGGGTTAAAGTTGCATTCTTATGTCCAAACTGTCTTCCTAAGGCGAGAGGATATAAAAGATTATAAAGGAATACAATCCCCTTTTTTACATATTCAGGGCGTGTGAAATGAGTAATGTCAGAAATTATAGCGCCCTCTGTCACAATCACACCGTATTCTCTACGTGATACAGGATTTAATTAGTCTCAGAAATTAAACATTAATTATAAAACGTCTGTACTTAGGGGCCACGTAGTGTAGTGGTCAGACTACTCATCTCCCACTTAGACAAACCTGGCTCAATTCCCAGCGGGCTCGCTCCCGTATTTTCGCATGTTGCAATCTTGCCGGACGATGCCGCAGGTCGGTGGGTTTCCTCAAGGATCTCCCGTTTTCCCCGCACTTGCATTCCAGTGCTACTTCATACCCACCTCGCTTCACCCTCTTCACCACTTCCACTTCTACTTCCACTTCCACTTCCACTACGTCCTTGTTAAAGTTTTAGTATCCTGGCATTATTTTTTTTTTTTTACTTATAATCATATTTATACTTGTAAGACCTACACGGTAAATGTTTACGAGAGTCTTCATTTTACATTTGTAATTATACCATTCCGATAAAGAGAAATTAAATCAAACTAACAAGTCGGTACCTTACATTTGTAAGTTCTGTTCCTAGCAAAGCTAGTATAAAAACTGTTGCACTATTAGTTTGATATATATCAAGTGTTAAAATTGCGTGTTCATAAATTAAACAAGTTTTAACTAATACACAAATATAAAAACTGTAGTCATCTCGTGTGCCTTAAACTACGTAAGTCTCATTAGCTCAGTGTTTTCAGTAAAAATATTTTAGATTACCCGTCTTGGGTGAATAGGTTTTTTTTTTCGTATTACTAAACTAGTGAATTCAGCTTAATTATAAGAAAAGTGCACATGTTGAAAATCAGAATGAACTTAATACTCAGCAAATAGAATTCAGCAGTAAAATGATTTCATGTATATAAAATCATACCGCATATAACAACATTAATTTTCGTCATTTCATTCAATAAAGTACACGGCAAGTGAGCTAAAATCTGCACAAATCTAGAACAGTGAGAATTGAGCCAAGTCAGTAAAAAAAGGTGAAAATTGTGTGACTGGTAATCAGCGCCTGATAACTAATTAATATTGATGGCTGAATTTCACTGAATTATTTGTGATTGCCACTGAATGTCGAGAATTGCACTGCTATAAGTCACTTGTTCACAGTTCATCTCCTTGATTTGCCAGTCGGCCGTAGCTTATCAACTGACTGTCAATGGCCTTTACTTCACTGATCGCTATCACTTACTCTGGTTTAGAGTGTGAGCAGGTGGCATTTATTCTGGCGAATATTTGTCTTGTAATGCAACAGCTTATAAGGCAGATCTGAAATGTTCATATGGAGAGTAATTAGTTGTAATGTGAAGTGCTGTGAGAGAAGACATTGCGAGTGAGTACTGTGCTTGTTGCAGCTGATGACCGGTGGAGAGTGTGTGCCTGCAGCCGCAGGGGCTGTGTTTGTTACAACAGAGGGTAACTAACGCCCGATCTGCATCCGTACATGGCTTGCGACAACTTCAAATATGAATGCTAGAACATTTTTGTGTAACTGAAATTAAACTTTGGGACATGTATACATTATTATTCTTTAANATCTCCTTGATTTGCCAGTCGGCCGTAGCTTATCAACTGACTGTCAATGGCCTTTACTTCACTGATCGCTATCACTGACTCTGCTTTAGAGTGTGAGCAGGTGGTATTTATTCTGGCGAATATTTGTCTTGTAATGCAACAGCTTATAAGGCAGATCTGAAATGTTCATATGGAGAGTAATTAGTTGTAATGTGAAGTGCTGTGAGAGAAGACATGGCGAGTGAGTACTGTGTTTGTTGCAGCTGATGACCGGTGGAGAGTGTGTGCCTGCAGCCGCAGGGGATGTGTTTGTTACAACAGAGGGTAACTAACGCCCGATCTGCATCCGTACATGGCTTGCGACAACTTCAAATATGAATGCTAGAAATTTTTTGTGTAACTGAAATTAAACTTTGGGACATGTATCATTATTATTCTTTCANTGTATACATTATTATTCTTTAATTTCATAACAATAACTTAAGCATACCCACTTTAACATAAATTGTATTCTTTAAAAATTCCTGAATTAGTATCGTAGCAATGGAAAGGTGTCTGCTGTCATGACCTAGATACTCGGAAAATTCTTTGTAAAATAAAGTTTGAAATGCCTCAGTGATAAAACAATCGTCAAAGCTCCGCCAGAAATATCAGAATACTTTTTCTAGCCCGACTTCACCGCATGGTGGATGAACAGAATATTTAAAATTACAATTATCTAAAGCAGTAAAAAACTCAAAATTACTAAACTGAGAATAAAATATGTATCTTACGTACCCTTTAATGTCAGGGTCTCAGGAAGCTACTGTGACTGAATTCATAATTGGTTATCTTAATCAGTGAACGGTTAATTAGCCCTGTTAGTGGAAGAATCAGGCGATGGCCACTAGCGATATCTCAGATGTGATCTCAAGAACTTGAAATTAGTTCCAAGAACAGTGATACCAGTCTGACCAACTGTTGTCGCCTGGAGCATCCGAAAATACTTCTTATTATCGAATGTCTGGGAGAAAAATTTCAAGTTGTGGAATGTCAGAGAGCAGATACAGAACTGATATAATTTACAGAAACTTTATTAAGGTAAACCACTCTATCAATCGTTACAGTGGAAACCTTTTCCATAATCAGTTGTGTTGGTAGCCGTTACTTCCTTACACTTTGTAAACTGAGTGTATTTAGAATTAAAGAGAATGAGACATTCAATGAAACTCAGAGTGAAGGACTTCTCATTACAATCAATAGGAGTGGCATTCCTATTCATAACTTTCTTTATCATACAAAAGAATCAGCTTGAGAAAGTTTTAATGTAATAAAGTCCATAAATTCCTTCGTGGGACAGCTTACACGCTTCTTCAGATTCTACCTGCGGAGTGTGTGTGCATAATTATCTCAATATTTCGAATTACAATTATTGCAGTTATCAATATTTCATTGAAACAAGTAGCATTTATATTGTAGGTGCCAGCAAAGAATTAAAGATAAACCTGACAAATTTAATAAAATTGCATGAAGCTACATAGTTTTTTGGGATATTTCGTGTAGACTTTACCATATTGACTAGCATTAATAATATTTTTTGGATATATTCTGTGATATTTCAATTAAGGAAAATGCCACATACGCTAAACATCCTTTTTCTTGTTATTGCTGGAATTCACGCCATGCTGTCTCAATATTATAAAACTAATTAAAACTATTTTATAAAAGAAACTATTTAGTGCTGCTTACAGTTTTATGTAAAAGTGTATCGGACAATCGAGCTTTGCAAAACACCTCTGAAAAATTCAAGACATTACAATCTCTATACACCATGACTGGCTCTAGGCTATAGATTAACTGCGTGCGAGTATGATATTGTGTTTGAAAATGTAGTAGAGCGTGGAAAGTGATTATGTGCAATAATGAGCAATTCTTTCCAAACAAAATTGTTGTTGCTTCGTTTGTTTCCATTTGTAATCAAGGAAATAATGATGTCCCCTGAAATAATATTTTATGATGCAGTTTACACATGTTATACGCACACACGTATAACATACAGAAGTTCAACGTGTACATATATATTACAACACAAAAACCAAGTAAAACCACTGACGAACATTTCAAAACTGATAATCCAGAAACATTTCCATAGCAGAAGCGTTTATTTACTGTGAACAATTGTACAATAAAAAACTAAATGATCTAAGTACTACAATAGACAAAATTCAGTTTTATCCATAGAAATTATCTATGTGGCATTGTACTGCAATTGGAAAATCGTTCCCTACATGTTCCTAATAGTTTTTATGAGCGTCAACAGATTGCCTCTCTTGTATGTCAGCAAGTTCTTGCAGCATCACTGCAGCTGACCTATGTGCCAGAAGAAATGAGAACATAAGATGCCATTCTAATAACATGCGGCTTGTTCACGCAGCACTTTCCCAGACAGTGACACATGCGCCATCACAATGGATTTGCACAAGTTATTTTCACTCCCGGAACTGACACACAGCAACATGCACTATAGTCGTCAACTGTCCTGCTACAATGTCGCCGTTGACGTTGCTGATACTACAGATGGCATAATGTGCGTGTGGTCTGAGCGGCAATCAGGCAGCTAAGGGAACCAGATGCCATCATGTCTATTGCAAATCATACATCCAGGACTACTTAAAACATTCAAAATTTATTTTTTATTTGAAGTGATAACAGCTCTGGGCCGATAAAAATCAGGATGCTGCAATTTTTTTCTTCTTTTTTTTCGATCGATTCAGGTTTTTTCGACAGCACTGAAGACAAGTTGTATGAGTCTAGTCGCAGTTTCTCTTCGTTAGATAGAGACTTAGTTCTCGTTGAGAAGCTTGCAAAACGTTCCTAAATGCAGACTGTGGAACACGTTAAGATGGTAATTTCTTCAGCCGGACTCACCAGACCGTTCCAGGTACTGCATATGTGCGACATGTTTTTCAACTTTGATAAAGCATCATTGCCGTAAACTGACATCAAAACTGGTCGCTACTCAAGTTTCAGCCCTGAAGTGACCAAACACAATCCTGATTTAGTTACGTACAAGAGGAACAGCTTCAGTTATACACTGCGGTGACAAAAGTCATGGGATACCAATATGGAAATATACAGATGGCGGTAGTATCGCGTACAAAATGTATAAATGGGTAGTGTATTGGTTGGGCTTTAATTTGTATTTAAGAGATTCATGTGAAAAGGTGTCTGACGTGATTATGGCCGCACGGCGGGAATTAACAGACTTTGAACGCGGAATGGTAGTTGGAACTCGACGCATCGGACATTCCACTTCGGAAATGGTTAGGGAATTCAACATGCCGAGATCCACAGTGTCAAGACTGTGCCAAGAATACCTAATTTCAGACATAACTTCCCACCATGGACAACGCAGTGGCTGACCGCCTGCACTTAATGACCGAGACCAACGACGTGTGCGCAGAATTGTCAGTGTTAACAGACAAGCAACACTGCGTGAAATAACCACAGGAATCAATGTGGGACGTACGACGGACGTGTCCGTTAGGACAATGGGGTGAAATTTGGCTTTACTGGGCTATGCCAGCAGAAGACCGACTCGAGTGCCTTTACTAACAGCACGATATTGCCTGCAGCGCCTCTCCTGGGCTCGTGACCGTATCGGTTGGACCCTGGACGACTGGAAAACCGTGGCTTGGTCAGATGAGTCCCGATTTCAGTTGGTAAGAGCCGATGGTAGTGTTCGAGTGTGGNGTTCGAGTGTGGCGCAGACCCCACGAATCCATGGACCCAAGTTGTCAACAAGGAACTGTGCAAGTTGGTGGTGGCTCCATAATGGTGTGGGCTGTTTTTACATGGAATGGACTGGGTCCTCTGGTCCAACTGAACCGATCATTGACTGGAAAGGGTTATGTTCAGCTACTTGGAGACCACTTGCAGCTATTCATGGACTTCATGTACCCACACAACGATGGACTTTTTATGGATGACAATGCGCCATCTCACCGGGCCACAACTGTTCGCGATTGGTTTGCAGAATATTCTGGACAATTCCAGCGAATGATTTGGCCACCAAGTTCGCCCGACATGAATCCCATCGAACATTTATAGAACATCATCGAGAGGTCCATTCGTGCACAGAATCCTGCACCGGCAACACTTTGGCAATTATGAACGTCTATAGAGGCAGCATGGGTTGATATTCCTGCCGGGGACTTCCAACGACTTGTTGAGTCCATGCCACGTCGAGTTGCTGCACTTCGCCTCAGTGTATGTTGGAATAGAAATCGTGCAGTGTTTTGGAAAGAGGAATTACTGTACGTTCTGTTGTGTCAGTGCAAGTTGAGGGCTTACGTGGTGTATATCTGCTTGCTGTAAACCAAAACAAAGATGTTCGAACAATGTCAAGAGTTTATCGACGAGGAAAACAAGCAGATTTAAAATGACATATTAATGTCTAGTGTTCAATACTTTCCTGATAAATTATAACTGAATTACTACCGCACTGTTAGAAAAAATGTCGGTAAAATGATGGAAAATACCGTTTACAAATTATCCAGACATCTGCGTTAAATTACGGTATCTTCGTTTTATCAATAATGTTCACTCCGTAAATTTCACACAAATCTCCGTGAATTCACGGAACGTGTCCACAAACTTGCAAGTAATTTTTTTTTATCTGCTCTTTATAAGAAGGGGTAACAAAAAAAGTTGTACTTTCGTTAGACGGGTGATTCACTGGGTATAAAACCGACTATTAAAAAAATTATAAAATATCTTATCTGGTAGCAGGATTTGAACACCGAAAAAAAAAAAAACTCGACAGACTTACACTTTATTCACTCACCTAACTTGACTGTCCCCGGATGTCCGCAGTCCTTGTTGACGTCGCGAGCACTGATTGGCCCACGTGATCATGTGACGTCATGAGCCACGTCCCAACTTGTCCTCGCATGTCCTCTGTCCCCAGTCCTCGGCAAATTGGTCCGTTATTAATTTTTTGTCATCGGTTTTTCCCTTATCCTCAGGTCTTTCATTGAAGAATAAGAAGAATAATTTACTGGCGAAATCCACGCGAAATCTGTAATAGTAAACAAAAATGTTGTAAACATTGACATCGAAGTGAATATGGAGTCCAGAGAGGAACTAATTTTAAATAATAAATACGCGCATTTCAGTTACGGTCGTAATTATTGAATAAAAAACCAGTATCTCAGAAATGAAAAATTGAGGAAAAATTTATTCCAATGAAGGAATTTAATTTTGGATAAACAACGCAATGCAAATATAAAGAAAATATGTTCCAAAAACCGATTACCAAAATAGATTCACTACTATAATAATGCAATCTCTGTTAAATAAAAATTTTTAATTTTACCAGCCTAATAATAGTGTATCTAAACAAACAAATAAAAACAAAAGGCTCAAAGCATTTACTGCTATCTAGTAGCAGTTTCCGAAACCTACTTGTGGGGACAGCTTTGGACATCTGCTGTAGCAGCAAATTGTGTGCGAGTCTCGTGACGTCGGTGAGGACAGAGGACCCAGGACATCCGAGACAGGGGACACAGCATTGTAGCAGGGGCTTTAGTTTCAAGTCGTGTTAATGCGCTTGTTATATTTGCGGTTTATAACACGACGTTACGAATATATTGTTTTATATTCGTTATGAGCGTGTTTCACTGTGTATACAGAACGTTGTGTCCCGTAGTGGATTTTGAACATGAATAAACTAATTGCCCCTCCATGAGTGGTTCGCTCCTCGCCTACTAGGCCGACTATTTTACACGAAGTAGTATTGTGGAGATGGCATTTTATACGCTTCAGGTTTCATCTGCGTTATTCGTGTCTCAAAATCGTAGCCATAAAAGTACGAAGAGCTTCCGTATTTTATATTTACGGACCTCATTTCTGTTATTCCTCATTACGGTGTGCCTTTCCGTAAATTAACTCTACATTCCCGTAAAAGTTTTCGTAAATCTACATAAATTTCTAACAGCACGGGACTTACATAATTTCCAATTTTATCATGTTTCAATACTTTAAATGTATGTTTTCATTTTAAATCATAATTTTTCTTTGTATCTTCTGATGCATATGTTATGTCGGACTGTCGTTATTAAAGAAATATTTTTCTCATTTTCTTCACGGGTATACAGTATTTTTTTTCCTTTTTATTACAAAACAACTTTCTGGTCACATACATCATAATACTAACAATAATAGTAAAAAGTGTATGTTTTATTTTGCTATATTTTTATAAAAGTGTACAGTTTATTAAAAATTAAGGAATTTTACCAAAACAAATTGTAGCCAACTAGCATTTGATGTCACAATATAAAGACAAATTTGATGTTATTGTAAATATCCCTTAATTCATAGGCCATTTTATTTTTAAAAATTCGTCTTCAATAATTGTAGTCTCTTTTAACACATTATAAAGGATTACATTGAAAAAATATATGTAATTTCATTACGTGCAATGTTTACGAGTTTTTATCATATTAGGGACTGGCAGCCTTTTAAGTAAATAATTTATATTATCCATTTAAAAAGAAAAGTTTTAGTTTAGAAAAAAATTCACAAAATTTTTGCATGCCACTAAAAGTGAACGCAGATGGGTTAATTAATTTTTATTTGCAGCTGTTCATACATACACTCTGCTCAAATATTGTTTTGTATGTGTTACGTATATACTTAATTATCCAAAATCACACGGGCTAAACATATATCTAAACATATATCATTTAAAAAATATAAAAAAGCAGTTTATTCTATTGAAGATTTGTAGGCTTATCATAGGAACACTCCCAAAGGCAGAATTATCACACCAGCTTCAAGTTTTATTAGAAGAATCTTCCCACGGTATTCTATGTAAATTTTACTATTTTAAACCACTTATCCGTGGCTAAGAATAAAAGTGTATTTACAGAAAATATCTAATTGGAAGAAATTTGGTGGGAATAGGTTGATTTTTCACGGAAATATGGCATTAAAGATCCATTTTCTCACATGGAATAATTTCATAAGTGGCGGGAAGGAAGTTATGAATTTCTGCATTCGATGTTTTTCATATATACTACGAGTGTATAAAGGTAGGCTGAAATTATTTGTGACAAAGAGTATACTAACCTAAAATGTTTACATGAGTGTTATGTTGAAAATATTTGACAAACACCTTGAGTCGCAAAGATTTAGATGAATTACTAAAGGATAACTTGTCACAAGAATTTGTTAGGAATATGTTGATTGTTTGCGAGAAATGACATTAAAACTTTTTATTTTTTTTATGTTGTATTATTTTACAAAATGGCTGAGGAAAGAGTCGCTGTGCAGAAATATTTTATGCCAGCATACGAAGTTTTTAAGATGAAATTTGTTACATGGTTTTGCAGTCAGAGTGTTTTGAACATAAGTGTTTACATTGCCGCCATCTTGAAAATATGTGCCTGACTCACTTCAAACAGAATATTTTATCTGTTTAGATGACCTACCATTGAAACACATGCTAACTAAATGTGGGAGGAATCGGTTTATTATATCTCGAGATATAATGTAAATATTTTATTTTTCAAGAAGCACTATCTTACAAAATGGTGGCCAAAGAGACTATGTTTATACACAATTGATTGTTGTAACAGATACTGCCGGAATACGACGTTAAGTTCAAATTGGTTTCATCATTTCGTTGATATAGCATACTATGCTAAAATGTTATTACTTCCAAAATATTGAAAATAAACATCTGGCTTACTTAAAACAGTACGTTTTATGCGGAATGCCACTGTTCTTGTTTACCAAATTTGATAAGGATCGGTTGAGTGTTTCTCGAGATATTTCAAAAATGTTATTTTTTAATGTGGCGTATCATATAAAACGGCGGACATAAAAATCTATGTATTAATTTATGCTTGTTTGTTATAGGTACTTTCAGCACATCAAATTTGATATAGATTGTTCGAACAATATGGTTAATATAGCAATTTAAAGTTAAATATTTACATGAACACTATTTTGAAAATAAGTCCCTTTCCCATTTAAATCTACTTACTATAGAATTACTTAAAATCCAAATTTGGTGGTAATATGTTGAGTAATCTCCGATACAGGCTTATATGTAAAAAACTTTATTTTTCCATGAAGTACTCTCTTCCAAAATGGGTAACCAATAACAATATCCATCTCTAAATACAACCCTTAAATGATGAACTGACAACAACCCAAATTTGGATTAAACCTGTTAAATGGTGGCCGAGAAATTTCATAGCACCCTTCATTTTCAGATGGCGGCAATTTTAAAAGTAAGCACTTGGCGTGGTCGGTAACTATTGGATGGCCTTGCCAAATACCGATTGTTTATGTAGCGAGTTTGGTGAAATTCGGTTGTATGGTTCAAAAGTAGTGATAGGAGGAACCCAGACACAGACACACACAGACAGGAAAGTGATCTCATTATTCTATCTTTCCTTCGGGGTGTAGGCGAAAAAACACTTCAAGATCGAACAGTTGCTGTTTGAGGGTAAGATGCTGGTTTGTAATTCCGAGACTTGAGAAGAGATTCACGACCTCAACACGAGCGTGGTCCCCTTGAACACAGCTGCGTATCTGGCCGAACTCACATTTCCTCACTTGAACAATGTACTTAGCCTTACTCACTGTAAAAATGTACTCATCCTTACTCACTGGAACAATGTACTCATCCTTACTCACTGGAACAATGTACTCAGCCTTGCTTCTGGAACAATGCTAATATATGTACTTGCAGCAAAGAAAAATATACTGTTACCGTATTTATTTTTGCACCTTTACATACTTTATTTACGGTTTTTCTGTTTTTGGAGCAAAACACTATTGAAGCTAACATATTTTCATAAATTTAATAATAAGTTTTAGAAAAGTCACGAATAACTTAAAGAAATTCATGTAATCACACGAGAACACCCTCCAAAAGTGTTTCTTTCCGAAAGAAAAGTCATTCTAATTTGTGACTTTCACTGATTTTGAAAAATAATATTCACTTAGCTAACGTAAAAATTAACGAAGACGTTATTTTATTCATGTCGTAAAAACAAAGATCACAAAAATCGTATTTCGACATATACGAGGGTTATTCGGAAAGTAAGGTCCGATTTCATATAAAACATAAACCATCACAGATATAAAGAAAACGTTTTTTATTTAATTCCTTACATGTTTCTCTATTTTTCTACATCGTTTCCATATTTGTTTAAACATTTTTCATAACGTTCTACAAGCTTTTGTATGCCTAAGTAATAGATGTATTTCGCCTGTGAGGATGACCAGTCTGTAACTGCTTCTTTCACCTCGTCATCTGTGGCAAAGCGCTTGCCTATTTTTGAAGTTCTTACCAATAGTCTATACATCTAAGGAGAGGTGTTGAAAATAAACCACACTGTGCCGGACACTTCGTATAAGGAGAAAGGATAAAATTGATAATAACAAAGGCCCAGGGCCAAACGACCGCCAGCTGGTGGAATGGGGTGGTAAAGGAGGAGGTACATAGGTAGAGAGAACTCCCACCCTTCTTTACTTCATTCTGATGCGCAAGAGAAAGGACCTACCATCACTCTAAGACCACCTACAAAACATGGATGAATCAGCATACCTATTGCCAGGGGTTGGGGGGTTCACTCCCACGCACAGGAGTGTGTCACAGTCACCCCCC